>JAJOOR010006003.1:0-16647 GCA_036250505.1 Solanum acaule | reverse complement strand
CGTTTCAAGTTTATATTGTTATGTTATTTATATGCTACTAACTTATAACTCTAAATTAATTACTAAGTAATATGATAGCATGCTAGTTAAAATAACTCGTAAGTATTTTCATACATTATGATAAGTATATTGGTGTGTCATAAAGAAGAATATTATTGTATTAAATATGACTTGAAACTCTTACAAAAATTTGGCGTTAATATTTATTGAAACTAATAATAAATATTGTAGAACAATTAAAATTACATATTAAAACTATTGTTTCAATACATCATTAGTTTATATGTTTTTGAGACATTCAATGTGCATGCATATAACATATAATATATTTTATAATCATATTATACTTTATCATTTATTATAAAGAAACCAACATCATAATATTAACTCAATTATTTTATGATAGTTTTCATCATGTCGAATTTGTCAAAGCTTGAATTTGTGGCACTTGACATTTCTGGAAAGAACTATTTGTCATGGGTACTTGATGCTGAAATTCACCTTACCGCTAAGGGTCTTGGTGATTGTATAATCGAAGGAAATAAGGCATCAAGTCAGGATAAAGCGAAAGCTATGATTTTCCTTCGTCATCATCTTGATGAAAGCCTGAAGGTTGAATACTTAACGTGAAAGATCCACTTGAATTGTGGATAGGTTTGAAAGGGAGGTATGACCACCTCAAGGCAACTGTATTGCCAAGGGCTCGTTATGAGTGGATGCACTTACGGTTTCAAGATTATAAAACCGTAATTGAGTATAACTCTGTTGTATTTAGAATCACTTCCCAATTAAAATTATGTGGGAAAGTTATAAAAGATGAGGACATGTTGGAAAAGACACTAACTACTTTTCATGCCTCCAATATGATATTACAGCAACAATATCATGAAAAGGGTTTTAAAAAATGCTCTGAACTAATCTCATGCCTTTTGGTGGCTGAGCAGCATAATGACCTTTTAATGAAAATTCATGAAGTCCGTCCCACTGGAAGTGCTTCATTACCGGAGGCCCACGGATTAGAAGCACACGACCAGTCTGAAATAAGACAAAATAATAGGGGCCATTATAATGTGTGTGGATGTGGCAAAGGCGAAAGACGATATAATAATCGTCGAGGTGGTGGTCATAACAAAAGGGAGAACAATATGGGTTCTCAAAATAATCCTTCAAAAGGCAAGGGTGATCACTGTCATCGTTGTGGCCTTAAAGGTCACTGAAAAAATAAATGTCGGACACCTGAGCATTTTGTCAGGCTGTATCAAAATTCCCTTAAAAGGAAAGGGAATAAAGGTGGTGCCTCCTCTTCTAATGCCCGAGTGGAGTCACATTTGACTATCAAAGATGATGCTCAGGCAGGGTCTTCTCAAAAATATGATGAGAATGTTGAGGCGAATTTAGCATTGAAAGATGATGTTTTTGATGGGCTCGATGATATTACTCATCTAGAAGTTGAGGACTTCTTTGTGGATCGTAATTGAAGATTGATAATTGAATTGGGAAATGAATAATATTATGTGCTTTTAATGTCTTACTTAAAGTTCATGTACTTAAATTTTCTTTTGTTAAGTTTCGTACTTCTTATTATGTATTTTTATTTTTATGAAGATAAATAAAAAATTTCAGTCTTCAGTTGGATCCAAGATGAGTAATGGAGATATGTGTCTTCTGGACAGTGCCACAACTCATACGATACTAAGAAGAAAAAAATTCTCTCATTTAATAATGAAAAAGACATATGTTAATACAATATTCGGTAGTACAAATTGATTGAGGGCTCTGGAAGAGCGGTCTTATTACTACCTCAAGGAACATTATTGGTAATTGATAATACATTGTATTGTAGTAAATCTCATAGAAACTTGTTAAGTTGCAAAGTTATTCGCCAAAATGGCTATCATGTTGAGACTGCGAATGAAGGAAAGGTTGAATACCTTTATATTACTACAATAAATGCGGAGAAGAAAACTGTGCATGAAAAATTACCTGCACTTTCTTCTGAGTTGTACCATACAAATATTGGTACGGTTGAATCACATACCGTAGTAAACAAAAGGTTTACTGGTTCTAATGATTTTATCATTTGGCATGATCGGTTGGACCATCCCAATTATAATATGATGCGCAGAATAATTGAGAATTCACATGGGCATACTTTGAAGAACCAAAATGTTCTTCAATCAAAGGAATTCTCTTGTACTGCTTGTTCACAAGGAAAATTGGTTATCAAACCATCAGTGGCTAAGGTTGGGGTGGAATCTCCTGCATTTCTGGAACGGGTACAGGGTCATATATGTGGACCTATTCACCCTGCATGTGGACCATTTAATTATTATATAGTCTTGATAGATGCATCTACTAGATGGTCTCATGTGTGCTTATTATCAACTCGCAATATGGCTTTTGCGAGGTTGTTGGCTCAAATAATAAGGTTAAAAGCACAATTTTCAGATTATGCAATAAAAATAATTTGTCTTGATAATGCTGGTGAGTTTACATCTCAGGCATTTAATGATTATTGTTTGTCCACTGGAATAACAGTTGAACATCATGTTGCACATGTTCATACTCAAAATGGTTTAGCAAAGTCATAGATTAAACGTCTTCAATTGATAGCTAGACCATTGTTGATGGGAACAAAGTTGCCTGTTTCAATTTGGGGGCATGCTATTTTGCATGCAGCGGCACTTGTGTGCATAAGGCCAACCAGTTATTATGACATCTCCCCATTACAATTGGTTTTTGGTCAGGAGCCAAACATTTCCCATCTTAGAATCTTTCGTTGTGCGGTATATGTTCCAATTGCTCCACCACAACGCAAAAAAGGTGGGTCTCCAAAGAAGCTTGGGGATATATGTTAGGTATGAATCTCGTTCTATTATAAAATATTTGGAACCTAGAACTGGAGATTTATTTATGGCAAGGTTTATTGATTGTCATTTTGATGAATCAGTATACTCAACATTAGGAGGAGAACAAAAACAGTAGGGAAATGAGATAGATTGGAATTCACTTTCACTGTCTCATTTAGACCCTCGAACAAATCAATGTGAGCAAGAAGTTCAAAAGATAATTTATTTGCAGAATATTGCAAATCAACTGCCGGATGTATTTATTAACCTGTCACGGGTTACTAAATCATATATCCCAGCTGCTAATGCTCAAGTTCGAGTTAATGTACCGATAGGACAAAATGTTAAGGCAAATGAGTCTAGACCATGCTTAAAACGTGGTAGACCAATTGGTTCCAAGGATAAAAATCCTCGAAAAAGGAAAGGAATAAATGATCAAGATGATCATAATATAGAGGCAATTGCTCATGAAGAACTCCTAGACATAATAAATGATGACACCAAAGAGGGGGTCCATGTACCTGAAAATAATGAAAATGAGGAAATCTCTATAAATTATGTCTCAACGAGAAAAAGGTGGAATCGAAATAATATTGTGGTGGATAATATTTTTTCCTATAATGTTGCTGTTGAAATAATGCAACAAGATGAGGATTGGAGCCAAGGTCTGTCAATGAATGTAGACAAAGAAATGATTGGCCAAAATGGAGAAAGCAATTCAAACAGAATTGGCTTCACTTGAAAAACGTGAAATTTTTGGACCAATAGTTCGAACACCTGAAGGTGTCAAGCCAGTGGGATACAAATGGATTTTTGTGTGAAAACGCAATGAAAATGATAAAGTCGTAAGATATAAAGCACTACTTGTGGCACAAGGTTTTTCGCAAAGACCTGACATTGATTATGAGGAGACATATTCTCCTATGGTAGATGCAATTACCTTCAGGTATCTAATAAATATGACAGTTCATGGAAAGCTTGAAATGCATCTAATAGACGTTGTCACAGCTTATTTATATGGCTCACTAGACCACAATAGTTTTATGAAAATCCCTGAAGCACCAAAAGTACCTGAAGCATATAAAAATTCAAAAGAAGGTTGTTCAATAAAGCTTCAAAAATCCTTATATGGATTGAAACAATGAGGGTGAATGTGGTATAATCGTCTTAGCGAATACTTGTTAAAGGAAAAGTATCAAAATGACCCTATTTGTCCTTGTATTTTTATATGAAGGTTAAAATCTGAATTTGCAATAATATATGTTTATGTTGATGACTTAAACATCATCGGAACTCCTAAAGAGCTTTCAAAAGTTGTTGAGTGTTTGAAGAAAGAATTTGAAATGAAAGATCTTGGTAACACAAAATTTTGTCTTGGCCATCAGATTGAACATTTGACAAATGAAATATTTATCCATCAATCAACATATACTAAAAAGGTTTGAAGTGATTTTACATGGATAAATCACACCTATTGAGTACCCCGATGGTTGTGAGATCTTTTGATATAAATAAAGATTCATTCCGACCTCAAGAAAAGGATGAAAAGATTCTTGGTGATGAAAAACATATCTCAGTGCTATCGAGGCACTAATGTACCTTTCCAACAATACCCGACCAGATATTTTCTTCGCAGTTAGTTTATTGGCGAGATTCAGCTCATGTCCAACAAGAAGACATTGGAAAGGTGTTAAACATATATTCTGATATCTTCAAGAAACAATTGATATGGGGTTGTTGTATTCTAATGCATCCAAGCAGAATTGATCGGTTATGCAGATGCGAGATATTTGTCTGACCCACATAAAGCTAGATCTCAGACATGCTATTTATTCACATATGGAGGTACAACTATATCATAGTGTTCGATGAAACAAACAACAGTTGCTACTTCTTCAAATCATGCAGAGATAATAGCCATTCATGAAGCCAGTCGTGAGTGCGTATGGTTAAGATCAATGACTCAACACATTTTGCAATTATGCGGTCTTTCTGTGCAAACAAAGATTTCAACAATATTGTATGAAGATAATGTTGCTTGCATAGCTTAATTAAAGGGAGGATATATCAAAAGAGACCGAACAAAGCATATTTCACCTAAGTTTTTTTCACACATGATCTTCAATAAAATGGTGAGATAAATGTCCAACAGATTCGTTCGACTGATAATCTTGCAGATTTATTCACTAAGGCATTGACAACGTCAACATTTGAGAAGCTAAGATATAAGATTGGAATGCGTCGTCTCCAAGATATCAAATAAATTTTTCATCAGGAGGAGTAAAATACGCATTGTACTCTTTTTCCCTTAGCCAAGGTTTTGTCCCATTGGGTTTTCCTGGTAAGTTTTTTAATGAGGAAGCACTCGAGGCGTATTACAAAATGTGTGTACTCTTTTTCCTTCACTAGGCTTTTTCCCACTGGGTTTGTTGACACCCAATTTTGGACCTCCACAATATAGATTAATCATCGAGCTTCTTCAATTCTAAACGATTTAGAATAATTAGTTTTATAAGAAAAAAAAATAGTTTGCAAGTTATTCCAAATAGCTTTGTCACTTTTTTTTAGATAACTATGTATATTTTATAAAGATTCAAAAATCGTATCAAAAATATTTTTATTTTACTTAATTAGTTGGTTAATTGGCTTAGCTAGTTAATACTTATATTTTTGAAGTTATTAGATTATAATTAAGTTAATTAATTTATTTCATTAAGATTAAGAAGCTCATTAATTAATTTATATTAATTCGTCTTATTTAAAATCTGGACAAAGTTTTCTGAGTTGTTTAAATTCTTAATTCAATTGGCCAAGTTTTGCAATTTATTTGGTTATTTTTCAAACTCAAATACAACCAAATACTTTTACTCCTTGAACCCAATTAAAATCAATTTTGGGCCTTTTTCATATCATTTCCAGCAGCCCAACATCAATATGACATCAACAGCCCATTCCTTCTTCAAACTCACTCCAACAACAATAATACAACAGCAGTAGCGATCCAAATACAACTGACAACAACAACATACTGTAGCGTTCTTCTTCTCAGCCAGACGCGACCAGAAAATGCAGCAGCAGTACGCTGCAAATCCAGTTCAAAAAATCGGCCCAGCAGCCCCAACCTCGCGCGTGTTCGTCTTTTCCCTCTCATCTCTCTCCTCTCGATGTGTCCCGATCTTCACGATTCACTCGTCCTTGCTCAAGATCAAGCGGCTGCGATTTTCTTACCGTTTGAATTGGTACAGTTCATAAATGACCAGCCTTATCCTAAAGAGAAAATTCAAATTTTGAATTTGAATGGGACCAAAATTTCTGCCCGTTTCCCCTCCTTAATTTCAATTTCATCTCCCCTATAAATGTTCCTAGCCATTCATTATTGGAGGGGGATTTTATTTATTTTTTGTTGAGAGGTGCAACTCTCGACCAAAAACAGAGGCAGGGAAAAAATTATTGACCTGGAAACAACTTCTCTTTTCATATTAGATTTGTAAAATTTTCATTCAAGATAGACGTTTTGATAGCCAAAGAGAGAGCATCCTTAGAAGAAACATTTCTTCCTGGGCTATTTCGAGTCGTTTTGGTTTATTAGAGTTCGTCAGTGGCCGGCAAAGCTCTAGTCATGGTGCTGGTGGAAGCTCTCGTATCTAGCTCGTCCTCGTCTCAGTCGCTGTCCGAAAAAAGATAACGCCTTTCAACTTTCAATATTTTCTTCATCTTTGTTGTTTCAATATGACATTAATAGTCGTGGTTGTTGACTGTTGTCGGGTTTGGTAGCCTGAATATAATATATGTCCGCCCCTTAATCGTTTCCCATGATTCAGTCTTAGTGTTGACTTGAGAGTTTTAGTCGTTGTGCATCTAGTGTCGTTGTTTCTCTGTTTTCTTTGGTTGAGTTTGTTCTTATTTTATGTTAATCTTTTCTCTCGAAGCTTGTCAGAATGTGGTTGAATCTGTAGTCTCCGTTTTTGTTGTCCTAAGCATCAAGGGCTCAATTGTTTGGCTGCTGTTAATGGTGTTTTTCTATTCGAAAACAAGGGTAGAATCTTAAAGCTAGTTTATATGTGACATTATTTATTATTTGTGGAAGGCAGTAGCTTGTTCTTCCTCCATTTTCCAGGCTCTTGTTTGCCTTATCGCTTAGAGTATCATTCTTGAGTCAATTCTTTGCATTCATGTTGTTTAATTGCCCATCCACTTGTTGTCGGTCTATCTCTTAAGATTTAGATTTCTCTTAAACTCATTTGTTCATGTGAGATTCAGTGATATCGATTCCAATTATGAGAAGCACTGTTTTGCCCATTCTGGTTTCTGTTGGTCATTGCTTGTTGTTTCAAATTATTTAGTGTATTTCTTGGTATTGTTTCGGTTTAGTTTTCCTCTATTATTGCATTACCATCTCTTGCTACACTTTATGATCGAGTCTAATGTTAGGATTAATTAACTGAGTCCCTTACCCCTTTTCTTGATAAATTGCAGCATGGATTTTTTAGCATATGATTTTGTTAGTTAGATTATATTAGTCTCATTTCTCTCATTTAGCTTACATAATAGTTTTTATTCAACATATGATTTTGGTCCTTTCCTCAAAGCAATTTTTGTATTAAAGATTTGTTGGCAGCAACTTAGTTTACAATTCTGTTGTTCTCAACCTTAAAGTGAATTCATCGCAATTGTGTTAATTATTTAAATTTGGGTCAATCATAATTTCTTCCCATGGAGATTTGTTTTGTTTCATCTATTTTTCTCTTCTATGAGATTTCTTGCATTTTTATTTTTATTTTTTTAAATCAATTTATAGTTAATGGTTGCTTTATTTAATTATTGATTTTAACAATCCTAACTCCTTATTATCCTCTGTTATGTAAATCTGCCCGAGTCTTCAAGTACTCTATCTCCATTCCTTGCATTTTTCTATTGGGCCATGGAGGCCCAAACTTGCCTTTATCAAGTCATCCAGCCTTGAAAGATCGAAGAATAAGTCCCCAAAAAATTGACGAACAGGGATTGGAGATGATACGGGATTGCATACACTAGTGTATATGGAAATGGGCCTAAAGGCCCCCATATTCATTTTTGTATTTTGTTGTTGGGCCTAAGCCCTTTTATTTTAATTATCATCTTGTTAGTTTAGGACAGGTAAGTATTGGGCCTTTGGACCCAAAACTGAAATTAGGCCCAAGTACTGGCCCAGGCGGACAGATAACCGGACTTGGGCCCAGACTCTCTCTCTTTTATCTATTTCGTATTTGTTTAATTGTTTATTTGCTAGTTAATTTTAAGGTTTTCCTAATTCGATTTCCCCAAAAAGATAGTCACTTCGGGATTTTCTAAAAGACTAAATAATCATGCTTTTTTCTACTTAATTTACTTTAAAATTGTACTTAATAATATTTTAAATATATCCCTCTCCCCTAAAAAAATGATTTTAAGTCTTAATTGTTTATTTCCTCTATCTAAACAAGTATGCATATTTTCTTAAAATTGTTTAGTCAAATAGTTAATTACTGGATGACCGCATGTTAGCGGACATTTTTGAGTGCCTTAAAACCCTTCCTGAAATGTTAATATGAACCCTCGAACCCCCTTTTGATATTTTTATTAGATTTCTGTTTTAATCTTTTGAAAAAATCAGTTTTCTTAATTTTACTTAAAAATTAAGTGGCGACTCTTAAAACCTGTCTAAAATTACATTTTCTTAATAAAACCCCAAGTAATTTGTGTTCAAAAACTAAGGACATCAGGTCATGACCGAGAGAATCCAAACAAGCTCGAATGAATAACTCACCCTTGAACCTGATATGCTGAATGCGAGTCAAAATCGTTGGTACACTCGCTGCACACCATAAAAGGATAACAAAGAAAAACACAAGTAGGGCTCAGTACAGGGCAACATGTACTGAGTAGATATCATTGGTCAACTCAAAACAGTAACTAATATGCAATGAATAATAGTATAAAATCAACTATAACACTTAGCAGGTGATAAGCAACAAACAACATGAACAAGTGACAACTAAAACAAGTGCATAATCAATCACAATATCAAGCACACACACGAGGACTCATGCCTCCACACCACTCTCGTTTGAGAAATGGGTTATTTGAGATTGAGTACATTCAGTTAATTCAATATGTTTTCCTCTTTAATGTTATCGTGTCGGAACGTGACACCCCGGTCCATAATACCGTGTTGGAACGTGACACTCTAATCCATAATACTGTGTTGGAACGTGACACTCTGATCCATAATACCGCGTCGGAATGTGACACTCCGATCCATAATACCGTGTCGGAACGTGACACCCCGATCCAATAATATTGTTAATTTATCATTTATTATCACCACTTTTCATTGCATTAACAATATTTCATCAAACCTTCTTTATTCAAGGCATCACTTCGATAGAGAGGGCTCAAGATTATAAATTTCACGGTCTCAGGATTTCAGACCAATCACAAAACACACAACAAAGCCACACGACCACACAATCAAGTACATAGAGAACTTCACAATATCATTCAACGCATATCAATCACTATTAAGAGTCTATTTATCAAATAAAATAAAACCATAACCTACCTCCATCGAAGAACCGAAGTCAAGCAAGTTACTTTTCTAAAGCTTTTCCTTTCCTCAATGCCTCCAAACATTTACAATCTATTAAACATGCATAATTCAAAGTAAGCGAGTCCATAGATACTAATATTACTATATGTCTAGCCTAGACCCAAAAATCACCCAAATCTATAATCACTTTCCTTAAGTTCAAGCCTAAGGATAAGTCTCAATTTCTCCAATTATCATAGTTTTGATGGTGTTTGAATTATATCATAGACTTAATATTTAATTATCTATCTCAATATATACTTGAGTCATATCAAGATAAATATAGAAACATTGAAACGTTTACGTAAGTACTACTAACAGTAACCCCAACTACGAACAGAAAACAACGGAGAAAACAATTTAACATTCAATCGAAATTTGTAACACGTAAGTATTGACGTGTGCTACCTATCCTTACTGTGTTTGGCCTAACTTTTCTCCCAACCTGCACCTGACAACAATTACTACACATATGCTCATTTAACAGTCCACACTTTAGAATATAATAAGTTAATTCCACATAAAACCTGACCAATCTCCACCTTCCCCTTTCCAATTTTCCATTAGCACATAACAGTAACAATTTCAACTATATAAAATTCTCCTCCAAATCACTCCTTAAACTAAATAATCAATAATCTGCCACATATTATTTTAGTACTTCACAATAAGTAAATCAATAATAGCACATATTATTTTGTCTCCACCGATCGGCCAGAAATACGCTATGACCCCTTAAATTGCAGTTTCCCATCTTTGACATGAGCAACCATTAACGCTAATTCAATCATAATACCCACAATTTGTATGCTATGACGAATTAAAGTTAAGGGGTTATCTGAAGCTGTCCTTTCGATATTTCTCTACCACCGTGCGATTCTTTTCTTCTTTTCTATACATCAGTTATTACCTTAAAATTATAAAAGTTGTGAAAGGGATCCACTATTAATTTTAATGTTTCTTCTTTAACCACTAACTAAATTAATTACTAAAACTACCTCACTAAATTCATAAATGTAGTTACGAATAGTTCAAAATACCAATTTAGAATCTATCAAAAAGTATTATGAAATAAAATACTTTAGTACTCAAAATGACCAAATGGGTCATTACAGAAGTGGACTGCAAATTTTTGGTCATTCATTAAACGCAATTCACCAGTAGATTTTGGATACATACATATAGTATTGCAATCTAAAATTTAAGATACAATGAATACTTGTGAATTATGTGAAACACAACATAAATTCAAACTATTATGCTCAATTATATAATAGGGAAGTGCTAAGTGGCCAGAAAATTTGGCTAGAATTTGGCCAGAAAATTAAAAAAATTATAATATTTTTTTTATTTTAAAATAAACTGATTTTTTTTTTCCATTTTTTAGTTAAAATGTATTAAAGTTAAAAGGGTAAAAATATTTAAAAAGGTGAAATAGCATAGAAAAAATATTATTCTGACCAAATTTCTGGTTTTTTTCCCTATATAATAATAGTAATATTATACGTAGTTGTTTGTTAATAATTTGGGGAAATGAGCTAGGTGTTTAATTATTGCTCCACTTGCGTACACTAATCATCCAACAAATAATTCAAGACGTGCCAAGTTGTATTGGCCTGACTTGACCTCTATGTGGAACCTACATCTTCATTCAATCCTCATATTATATAATCTCTTCGTTTCAATTTATTTATCCGACTTTTTTTTAAAACTGCTAAAAAATTATGTTTTTTTTTTCCTTTTGATAATAATTTAGTCGTTTCAAAGACATTTTTGTATATTTGATACATATCTTTAATTTAAGAGTACAAGATTCAAAAGCCATTTTATACTTTCTTAAATATCATATCAAGTCAAAACAGGACAAATAAATTAAAAGAAAAGGGGTATACGAAATTTTTTGTATACAACTATAGTTTCGCTCCTAATTAATACTATGCACTCCGAGATTTTGTAATTGATGGATATTTACTATCTTTGTGTGCATAATAATAATGAAATACATTGTTTCACATGCATAAATTAGTGTATTTGTACGTATACAATATCTTTGAAGCAGAATTCCCTAAATTGTATCCACACGAATAATAATAGTAAAATGCATTATATTCGCATGGTTAATAAGTGTATTTGTGTGTATATAATATTGCTGCCTATCTGTATCTACACATATACACTATCACTCCCAAACAACTGGGCGAATAATAAATATATTCACACATATCCGCTATAAAATCTCAAACTATTATTATAAAAAATTTAATTTTTTAAAACTATGATCATTTTGGGCAAGTATAAAGTCTTAGTTTGTTATGTCACGTAAATTTTCCTATATATAATTCATGCCTTAATTATAGGCGTGTCTTTGCAGCTTAAAAAAGATGGTAAATTAATATGTTACAACTGATTATTCTGTACTTCGAGTGATAGACGGACGAACTGGATAGTCTATATTGAAATAGGTCAAATAAAAATGGGATAAGACATAAGTACTCCTAGACTATGATCGAAATTTCAGAGACACACCTTAACTAAACTAAGGTCCTATTACCCCCTGAACTTATTTTTTTGGAATTTTATACACTTTTTTGACATACGTGGCCTCCAAACATCTCTCACGCGCCTCACCTATGTGGAGTCACGGAGTGTGCCACGAAATTACACGAAAAATGAGTTTGGGGGTAATAGGACCTTAGATTAGTTAAGGTGTGTTTCTGAGATTCCGATCATAGTCTAGAGAGGTACTTATGCCTTATCCCAATAAAAATAGATAAAATATTTGATTCGTCCGTATTTAACATAGATAATAAATATGTCAATAAACAAATATTAATTTTTATTTAGTGGATAAGACGAACAAGATTGATAATTAATCTAGTTTTAAAAAGTCTGTTATATTTACTCTTGTACTTTCAGAAAATGTTTATATTTATCATTGTTCATACGTTTTTGATATATTTGTTTTTACCATCCAACTTTGGGTACATATTTGTCCTTGGGCTGTTAAGTCTCATGTTTCTACTTTTATTATCTAATGTGGCGCTTATATGGATATAATTTTATCTTAATTTAAATTTTATTATCGGGTTGGGTTAGAAAATTTTAAAAATGAGAAGTATGGGTGTATATGATCGGGTTGGGTTAAATTTTTCAAATATCAAATTAAATCATTATTGTAGGATTTTAAAATCTATAAACTAAATCATTTTTTAATTTTTTTGGTTATCATTAGTATTGATTTGATTTTGACTTGAGCTTTATTAGATTTACTAATATCTATGGATTATAATCTTTATTGGGACATTCAAAATTCTAAACATGAAATAATATGTTAAAAAAATAAAAACTATAAGAAATATTTATAAATTATATCAAAGTAAATATTTTTATATATAAAATAAATACTAAAAATTATATATATAATGTCAGGTTGATTTGATCTCGAGTAGATTTTTTCTAATTAAAATCAAACCAACTCAAGTATAGGGGTTTTTTTTCAACATCAAACCAAACCACTAGTTTTTTTTTTTTCAATTTAACTCGATTTTTGATTCAATCTTATTCACCTCTAATAAGAAGTATACAAATAATAATTTAATACAAAATAAATGAGTAGCTAGCAATTTTCTTGGTCACGAATTTATCAATAAATTTAGTTGACATCGACCAGAGCATATATAATAGCGTTGTGCTATTCTGAGTGAGACTTTCAACCACCAAAATCCAAATACAGTACGAGATATAATAAGAATAACATTAATTAGGAACAAATCCATTGCACTTTTTCTTCTTCCCATTTCCCAAAAAATATCGCAAGCTAGAAATTTACTCATAAATGTTGGGGAAGAGAAGATAAAAGTCGTAGAACTATTTTTTTCCTCAATATCCAAGAATGACAAAGTTGTTGTTTACCCACCCACCCACCCCCACCCCCCAACCCTATTGCCTTCCCCCCCAAAAAAAAAAATACATTTGAATTTGTACGCGAGGTTTAAAGCATATAGATAAATAATCGGAAAAAGGCCAAAAATATATTTGTACTATTTGAAAAGGTTTAAAATATCCCTCATCCACCTATTGGCTAAAAATACCCTTTAGTCAACCTTTTTAATCCACTATTACCCTTTAAACTAACAACCTTATATTTTTATTATTATTATTATTAATTATTACGTGACGTCTTTCTATTAGATAAAATTAAATTCCAACCCACTAAACTTTCTCCTACCCATCCAACCCATATTGATATTCCTTGACCCAAACTCAATTAAAAGATCCATCAAAAATAAAAAAGATTGGATATTTGATTCGTGTTCTCAATTATTGTAATTATGAATTTCTTTATTTATAGTTTAGTTGATGCACTTCCTATGGATAACTAAATTCAGATCTAGGATTGTGGAACCATAATAGGAGAGTAACAATGAGATAAATGATATAGTTGTGTAGATAGAAGTTTTTGACGATAATTTTTAGGGTATGGTTAGTTCTTTCATTATTTTGTATGAATTTTAATGAAGGTCTGCATTAGAACCTGCCTAGATTCTTGACTTGCTTAGAAAAGTAGTTAAGTTTATAAAAAAGAACTAAGCATATGAATTTTAAACATGTATTCTATCTAAAAATTTGAGACGTGACGATGATAATCTATCTCAAACCTACGTTAACAGTTATTAACGTAACACCCATAACACCCAAGTACCGTGAGAACTGAAGAAGATATCTCTTGTATTGACCGAAAGGACTCTAATTGTACCTAAGAGCAGTTAGTTATTTTACCCTAAGATTACTTAACTAAAGTTTCATAAAAGCAACTAGATGAACGATATGTCCAGATAGGAAATTCAATATCTTAGTTTCACATTTCTAATAATAACAATCGAGTTTTTAGTTTTAAGCATAATCATACAAAGCAAATCTTTTAAACATTTACTTTCTACAAGAATTTTAGAAATAAATATCATTCATTTCGATTATATCTATGAGTAATATTTTTGCTGTAATTTTGGTGGGATTCGACTCCAACCTTGTTGATTCTATATTAAATAACGATCACTTTATATCAAGTACAAGCAAAAATCTTAATGATCTATTTTAAATAGCGCTTGAATCTCAAGTGTGACGCCACACGAATAATAAAAGATGATTGTGCCAGATAAAGTCAAGATCCAACCCTAAATCCATTGCATATATTGCTCTAGTGATAAATTATGTTAAACATAAATCTAATTTGTTTTTACCCATAATAGCATAAACCTTATCCACAATTTCTTCGAGGTTCTTACGGGTCACTAATCAAATGAATGCTTTGTTTTGAATAATATATGGAAGCTGGCATGGAACTGAGTCAGCAGAGCCACCAGATCATGACACGTGTCCCGACATATTATTTATGGTTTTCTCTTTTTTCTGAATTATTGAGATTTAAACTGTAGATGAAACAAATCGAAAAGTGAGAAAATAAAATAATTGGTCTATCAATTTTGTTGCCTTTTTTGACATGTCAGCTGTGCGCCTTTGATCTTTTCTTATCCACACAAAAATATCCATCTTTCTCGTGTTTTCTTTTTAGGTGGTTCCTATTTCATTTAGCTATTCTAAAATTATTATTATTTTGTTTCGTTCTATTTTATATGAGTTAGTCTGACTTAACACGAAATTTAAGAAAGAAACTTGTGAATATATTTGTATGACTGTAAATTATTTCATTAAGGATAAAATATATATTTTAGATATAGATTATTACTTAATATTGTGTCTTTTTTGATTGACTAAAAAAAAAGTAAGTCATATAATTGAAACAGAGGGAACAATATGTAGTCTTTCTTGATGGGCGAGCTAGCAGTTTGCAATGGCGGAGCTAGGAATTTCACGAAGGGAGTCCAAAAAAAAAAAGAAAAAAAATGTTGAGCATTTAACGCTCTTTCAATGCATCTAAAACCACTAGGCTACAACACCGATGTCCAAAATTTATTATTTAATCACTTTATGTATCATTTTACTTATAAATGTGATATTATTTTTTGACGAATGGAAACCCTCATTATAGGCTATAGGGTAGCTACACCCCTGGTAGTTTGCATGCGAATTTGATCGAATTTAGTAGATACTTAAATTTTTATAAAATTAAACAAATAAATATATTTATCCTATATGTACATGATAATTTCGTGACATATATGATATTTTGAAAATATTATATCACGTAAGACTGTGTTTAGCGTTGTGCAAGTTGCTACTAATATGCAACAGTTTTAGAATATTCAGACAAGAAAATGAAATATATATATACATTTTAAAAAGGATTAAATTATGCGGCTGAATTTTCTTTTAACTGTAGAGATGACACGTGGCTGATTCATGTAGCACTATTTCTATTGGTTTCTTCTTTCTTAATTATTATAAAAACTGGTCCCAAATGCAATTGAATCTCAAATTCTCTTTGTTCAAATTTTTAGCTCTAAATCCTTCATTTTACCAAATTAGTTGAAATTCCCCTCTGCTGATTGTCAAGAATTTGTTTGTCTGACAAAAGGCCCAATTTTTCTGGTTATATCATTAATTTCAGATTCAAAGGAAAATTATGGAGGTTTCAGTGATGGGAAGTTCTCAGGTGAATTTGGGTAGGAATGATTTGGTATGTAGAGAAGTTGGAAATTGTAGTTTTACAAAGAGTTTCAATTCAAACATCTCCTCTTCTTCTTCTTCTTCTTTGAAAAGTTCAAAATTATGTATAAAATTGCGTTCCAAGTCTTTGAATACGTTTTGTTTGAAAGCATCTGCTTGTTCACAACCTGAACCACTCATATCGAAGAATAACAGAAAAACTAAGACGGTAAGCTACCTGATCTCCGTGTTTTTATTTATTTCGTTGTGAGATTTGTAGGGGATGTGTTATTTGTCATGTTGTTCTTTTTTTGATTTAGAATTTGGGGTTTGTATACAAATTTTTGGAATAATATTGATATGTTATTGTTGAGCCTGAGTTAGATCGGAAACAACCTCCCTAGCTCTTAGATGGTAAGGGTAAGGTCCGGATAGACCCCACCTTTTCAAGACTCCACTTGTGGGATCACACTAAGTATGTTGTTGTTGTAATATTGATATGTTATTGTTGAGCCTGAGTTAGATCGGAAACAACCTCCCTAGCTCTTACATGGTAAGGGTAAGGTCCGGATAGACCCCACCTTT
>JAJOOR010006001.1:0-33359 GCA_036250505.1 Solanum acaule | reverse complement strand
ATGAACTTTTATATTATATTGCTGACAGATCTATCACGAAAGATAATGAGAGGAATTGCTCTGGCATTGGGTGGATCAGCTGATGAAATGGAGGGTGAAATTGGTGGTGATCCATTTTGGGTCTTGCGAATAATTGGTTACCCTGCTGCGTCCATTTCAAATGGACATGATAAGGCTCGCAATGATGTTGGATGGTAAGTCGCAGTGTTGGTTGTCACGTTGTCTTTCTGTCATCGGTGTATCTCTTTTCCAATGAGTGATGTTTTTGCTTTCTGTATTGTCCATAACTTTTCTTGGAATCAAATAAATCTCAGTGGCGCCCATACAGACTATGGTAAAGCTTCTGATCTTTACAAGGATAGTACCCTATCCCCATTGATTACCAATCATGATTGTTTTCTTCTCTTACAGGGCTATTGACATTAGTCAACCAGGATGACGATATAGTTGCCCTTCAGGTATAATATAATGTCACTTGTTCCAATTTTGTTTCCTTCTTTCCGAGCTACTGAGGAAGATCAACTTCCGAGCCATAAAGACATGCTTACTATCTCCCTAGATTTACCTTGCTAAGCCTCGTGTCATCATACATCTTTGTTTTATGATTTGAAGTTCATCCTGATTTACCGAGCTGATTTGCTGATGAAATGTAGACCTCATTTTGCTCCACTCCTAATCATATTGAGTTGTTTTAAGGTGAGAAATAAATCGGGCGAGTGGATATCAGCACCACCTATCCCCGGCACATTTGTGTGCAATATAGGTGATATGTTGAAGGTATTTAATTTGCTTTACAGGATTAACTTTTTTCATCATTTAAACATTTCTGCTTAAGAAGTTCTTGTTTGCTTCTATTGGTAGATCTTATCAAATGGAATTTATGAATCAACGCTGCACCGGGTTATCAATAGCTCTCCCAAATATCGTGTTTGTGTGGCCTACTTTCATGAGGTTAAACACTTCCATTTTCTTTTGTGACAATTACAGTAAAAGAATGATGGTACGGTGTAATGTTAGTTTCTGATGATGTGTGTTTAATTTCTCGTATAGCCCAACTTCGATGCTGCAGTAGAGCCACTGGATGTGTGTTTACAGAAGACTGGTGGCACCAAGAATTTTGAAGGAGCTGTTTACGGGAAGCATTTGGTCAGCAAAGTCACCACCAATTTTATTATGTAGAGATTGAGCCAAATCTGAATCCATCTCCCTCTCTTGTTGATTTCTTCAACTGGTTTTGTTAAAAAAATAAGAACGTACAGTATGGATACTATGTCTTGTATGGGCCTCAGCTTCCCTATCTCCCCACCAACACCCCCAAGGAAAAAAAGTAAGGTTGTATTCCCTTGAAAATAACGACATATCGAGTGTAATCTTATGGGTAAGGTGTTAGGAGTGTAGAGTGTGATGGAGGTTGTATTCAGAAGGCTCTCGGCATAAGTGAGTAACGCATATCAATGCAGTTTTCTTTTAGGAATTTGGATATTATTTGATAATTGAAGCAAAGGAACAACATATAGTAACAAAAACCAAAGGGTAAGAAATTACGACACAAATACTAAAGCTACTGATATACAAGGAAAAACATATACAGTGTATCAAACCTCCACTATTTACAAATCTTCTGGCTAATCCTCGATCTCCATATTATTCAAATATATACTTACTATTTGAATAGATAAGAATTAATTTTGAATCTATATTTTTAATAGCTTAACGGGTTGAGTAAAGATCAAATTATACTCTAAATCTATATTTCTGTTGTAAATTGTAATACATCCAACCTCTCAAGAATAATTCTGAATAGGCCTTTGTACCAATTGAGTAGCGTCTGTAAAACGATCCAATTTAGGGATATAATCTTGTGAGTTGAGTATTAATTCAGTATTAGTGTCCGTGAAACGATCCAATTAAGGGAGATGATCTTGTGAGTTGTGCCAATTTTGTGAGAGTATTGGATCGACTTGTGAGTGCCTGCCTGCCTAAGCACACATGGGGAGGTCAGATAATGTCATGTAAGAGATTTAATAGCAGGACAATCATCCAAATGTAGAGTCTTGAAAAAGGCGTAACCAATCATAGGTATCTTTCCATAATCATATGATAAGCTAATATATACTCCCTCAGTCCATTTTTACTTGTTCAATTTTGATTTTTTACTTATCATTTTTAACAAATCAAAAAAAGATACTAATATTTTTTATCTATTATATCCTTAATTTATTTAGAGAGTTAATGTTTTCGAAAAAAAGGTAGAACCTCTCTAATAAGTAAATTGATTTTGAAATTCTATCAATTAATAGGGG
Organism: Solanum acaule; assembly: GCA_036250505.1. Lineage (NCBI taxonomy): Eukaryota > Viridiplantae > Streptophyta > Magnoliopsida > Solanales > Solanaceae > Solanum > Solanum acaule. Next base: position 31,056 of record JAJOOR010006001.1, on the reverse strand, counting down.
TAAAATGACAAACTCACTATTTCAATTATTATTTTATTAATAGGTGTGTCAAGTAAAAAAATAGACAAGTAAATAGGGACAGATGGAGTATATAATTAGTAAGATTAATTCAATAAAATATTATTTTTTTCTTAAGAAGTATATCAAATTAACATGAATCAAATAATATATATCGGGGATGCATATACGTTGTTAAAGTCTCTATACAGGAGCCATGATTGAGTGTTTATGATAGAAAACTGTTTTAAGCTTTCCCAGAGAAGCAATCTTTTTGAGTTAATAACTTTGATGGTCACTCAACTATCAATTCTTTTCATAAAAAGTCACTCAACTTTCATTTTCAACTCAAAAATCACTCAACTATGACTTCTTTGCATAGAAAGTCACTCAACCTATTTAATTATTTTTTTCATTAAAATTTGTTGGCATGGAATTTTAATTATTAACCAAAATTTTAAGAACCAAATATATATCCATTTAAACCATTTAATGACCCACCCCATTTAATCCGACCCGCTAAAATTATAATATTGAACATTTTATTTTACCATTAATTCCCTAAATCAATCTCCTTCGATTTAATCTGACTTGCTAATGGTTTCAGTTCTCAATTTCCTTCGATTTTTCATCTTGCTTTGTGCCTTATATTACCTTATGTTTTGTTGTTTTACGGTCAATTTTCGATTCTTTGTTTTTGCCGAACAACATCATCCACTTATTGTTCATGGTAAAATAAAATGTTTCCTTAGCTCAATATTATAAACAAGATTAGGACAAGAGAGATTGATTTAGGGAATTAATGGTAAAATAAAATGTTCAATATTATATGTTTAGCGGGTTGGGTTAAATGGGGTGGGTCATTAAATGGTTTAAATGAATATATATTTGGTTCTTAAAATTTTAGTTAATAAATTAAAATTTCATGTCAACAAATTTTAATGAAAAAAATAAATTAAATAGGTTGAGTGACTTTCTGTGCAAAGAAGGCATAGTCGAGTGACTTTTGAGTTGAAAATGAAAGTTGAGTGACTTTCTGTGTAAAGACTTAGTAGTTGAGTGACCATCAAAGTTATTAACTCCAATCTTTTTTTTCAAATGAACAATTCGAAACCAAAAAAAATAGAAGTATCAAATGACGGTGCCATGGTCTGCTCGAGTCAATTCCCTAAATGGTCACCCAAGTTTAAGGAATTGCCTTGAAATATCATTTATGTTTCATTTAGGACCAAAATATCACTCAACTATCACTATTTTCCTCCAAATATACTTAACACTTTAAAAACTTTACTCTCTCCTAATTGGCATGGCATGTTATTAAAGTCTTAAAATAATCAACTTATTTAATTCATCAAACTCATTTAACTAAAATAATAATCTTATTATTTTAAAATATATATATATTTTTTTTTATTAAGGAGAAATTTCCATACTAAAGAATCTTTTATCATAATTAAACTTTTTTATTTTTTTATGCTATGAAAAAATAGGTTCTTAAAATATACTATATTATCATTAATTTTGAATACTTATAAACACATATATTCAAAAAAAAATATTGGTATACAAACCACTCATGAATGTTAACTTACATCAATTAATCATAAATTGTATAATGAATCAATAATATTAAATGTCAATTAACTATTACAATAGAATTAATTGTGTACTTTGAAATTCATGCTTACAATATTTTTTAAAAATAAAATAGAAAGTGAATAATATTATTACTAGTTTTATTTCCCAAAAAAAAAACACTAAATACCTCAAAAGTCTCCTTCTATTAATCGATATGTCATGTTATTAAATCATTATTTTAAAAAAATAATAGATCTATTTAATTCATTAAACTTATGCCTCCACAAAACAAATATATAAATTAAGTGAGAATTTATGAAGATTATAAAAAAATACTTTAAAAATATCTAATTCCTTCATATTTATCTACCAAACAAAATTCAATGAATTTTTTTTGTGTGCAATTGTTACCTGAGAATTTTTGAAATCTCTAAGTAAATTATTTGAAAATTTTAAGTAATTTTTTTCATAAAGGTATTCAAATAAATTTGTAAGGTTGACAAAATAGTTGGTAAAAAGGAGAAAATTATTATTTAACTTTTGTTTTTAATTTAATTTTCATCAGTGATTTATATATCAATATTTTCTTGAATTCAAAATTGATGACATTATAGTAAGTTTTAAAAAAACTATTCTTCATAGCATAAAAAATAAAAAGTTAATTATGATAAAAGATTTTTAAGTATGAAAATTTCTTCTTAATAAACTAATATATATATATATATATGTATATATATAGTAAGATCATTATTTTAGTTAATTGAGTTTGATGAATTAAATAAGTCTATTATTTTATTTTATTTTAATTTAAAAAGATTTCAATGACGTGGCATGCCAACTAGGAGAGAGTGGGGCTTTTGAAGTGGTAAGTATATTTGGAGGAAAATTGTGATAGTTGAGTGATATTTTGGTCCTAAATGAAATATAAATAATATTTCAAAGCAATTTCCTAAACTTGGGTGACCATTTAGGGAATTGACTCTTGGTCTGCTCCTATTTAAACTAGGAACTATTTAAAAATAAAAAAAAGATTACTGTTATAAATTCCCCGTTTTGGTTAATTTTTTTAAAAAAAATACTTTCCTTGTACCCCAAACACACCCTATTACTAACTGAATTCCACATGGAACTGTCTCTCACATGACCACTGAACTGGCTAATGATTAAAAGATATTTTTGCTTAAAATCATTTAAAATAAGCTAATTCAATTCAAACGTTAGAATATTTCTGGATGAGCTCGACTTAAAAGTTTAAGTTATAAATCATAATTTATACCTTTTGATATATTTTTATTATTTTGATTTAAAAATAAGTATTTTTAAAGTACTATTTTACCTTATCCAAATACTATAAAAAAAAAGTAATTCAAAAACACATCAAATAAGTCAATCCAAATAGGCTCTAAGCCTTTAAATTCAGTTATTAATACAATTGGATCATATCAGGAGCAGAAAGTTAATAATGATGAGGAACATGCTGTGGTGTCATTGATTTTAACTCATATTTTCACCATTATGTCGCATTTATCTAACGAATGCAAATTTCACATTTTACGAAGACTTATAATAAGTAGTAGTAAATCAAATACCCGTTGCATTCTAGTGTAAAATACCGATGGCGTATATAACTTTTTAGAATGCATGTACAAAAACCAAGGGGAATATTATTTTGTCTATATATATATGTTGTACTGTGTACTAGTGTTGTATGAAATATAATACTTACTATACTCAGAAGTGAGAAGCATCAATGGCTATGGATTTCAAGTCTATCCCTCTAATAGGTTTGAATTTTCAAGCCAAATTTGAAGCCTATTAGTATTATGGTTATTGAAACTTTGCTTTAAAAAAATCGATTAATTTTAGTAGTATTTTCATGAGACAGATATTAGTCCTCTTTTGGAGAAATGGGATCATCCAAATGTGGCCCAAGATGAAGGTGTAGCTCGAGTTGTTAGACAATTAGATCAGGCTTGTAGACATGCTGGATTCTTTTATGTGGTAATTATTTCTTCTCTCCACTAACATTATTTTCTTTTCTTACATCAATTAACATAGTGTACTAGTTGGTAAAATAGACAAGGGAGGCTGATTATATCGTAATGAACTCTCAGTTTTTTCAATGCACGTGCAGTTTGCAGTATAGATATACATATGATGTGTTTGTACATTTGACCCTGTTTTTGTTTCTCTGTTTGGCAATCTTGAAGAAGGGGCATGGCATCCCAATTTCCCTTATGGAAGAGATCAAAAGTGTTGCGCGCGAATATTTTCATCAACCTTATGAAGAGAAAATCAAGATCAAACTTTCTGCAGCAACTGGATACAGGTTTATTATATATAAATTGTTACTATCATATTATCTTAATTAGCTACAGTAATACTAATTGCCTATGTATCTTTGCCTGCAGAGGATATCAAAGATTTCGAGAGAATATAACTAAAGGCATACCTGATATGCAAGAAGCTATTGATGTAGGTTTGATTATGCTATAACTCAAAAAAACTGAAAAAATTGTTTTTGCTGTTAAACTTTAAGGCCATTCTTCAACTATGGACAACAGTTCTCATGTGAACTTCTCTTTTAATGTCCACATTCTAGGAATGCTTGCTTTGTTTAATAACTATTACTCTTTCCGTCCCAATTTATGTGGCACTGTTTGACTACACATGAGTTTTTAATTAAAAAAAAAAGGAAGACTTTTATAACTTGTGGTGTTATATAATATTTAGACATTTGTGTGGTTATAAATCATCTTGGGACACACTAAAGAGAAAAGAGTGTCAGATAAATTGGGATAGAGTTGATCGAGTAGTAATTGGTGTTGTTTCTATTTGTACATCATGTGTGATGCATTTCGTCCCAATCTCATTTGTGGATTGCAGTTCTATAGAGAAGTAAAACATGGGATGTATGGAGATCTTGGAGAAGTTATGCAAGGATCCAACATATGGTAGGTTAACAAGTTTCTACGACTTGTTATGCATTTGGTATTTCTCGGTTTTGTTTGGCCTTAGTACATTATTTTTTTCATATGCAGGCCAAGTAACCCTTCAAAGTTCAAACAGTTGATGGAGCACTATATTGACCTTTGCACAGGTGCCTTTCTCTTTAAATTACATAATCATTTGATATATTTGCAGTGTCTTAAACTTACAAAATATTTCTACATTTTAACTGGCTTTTGTCAGATGTATCGCGTAAGATAATGAGGGGAATTGGTCTAGCGTTGGGTGGATCAGCTGATGAAATGGAAGGGGAAATAGCTGGTGATCCATTTTGGGTCTTGAGAACAATTGGTTACCCTGCTTCATCCATCTTAGATGAACATGATAAGGCTGATAATGTTGTTGGATGGTAAGTTAATATTGGATAGTCATGTTATTGGTATTATCTCTTTTCTAACGAGTGATAATATCAATCTTTTGCTTTGTGTGATCTTCATCTTGAATCAAATAAAACTCAGTGGAGAGCATACAGACTATGGTAAACACTTGATATCTTTACAAGGATTTGACATTCTCCTGCATTGATAATTTGGCAATCATGAAAACTTGTTTTCTTGTATTTCAGGACTATTGACATTACTCAACCAAGATGATGACATAGTTGCACTTCAGGTATAATTTGTAGTCCTTGATGCTGAATTTTACATGAAATATGTTGCTGGTTTTGGTTTCACTTCTAATCAATTTGAGTTGTTTAAAGGTGAGAAACAAATCCGGTGAATGGATATCAGCACCACCAGTTCCTGGAACATTTGTCTGCAATATAGGAGATATGTTGAAGGTACGAAATTTACTTTTGTAACTTTTGCATCATTTTTACCCACTTCTACTTAAGTTGTTCTTGTCTGCTGGCTATTGATAGATCTTATCAAACGGAATTTATGAATCAACGTTGCACCGGGTCATCAATAACACCCCCAGATATCGTGTTTGTGTAGCCTACTTTTATGAGGTTAAAACACGTTCTTTTTCTTTTGTGACAACTAAAGTAAAAAAGAATGAGGGTATGGATTAATGTTAGTTTCTGTTTAATTTTTCGTATAGCCCAACTTTGATGCTGCAGTAGAGCCACTGGATGTGTGTTCACAGAAGACTGGTGGCACCAAGAGTTTTGAAGGAGCCATTTACGGGAAGCATTTGGTCAGCAAAGTCATCAACAATTTTGTGATGTAGAGAGATTGAGCAAGTCTGAATTTGTCTCCTCTTTTGTTTACCATAAAAATAAACGAGTGCCAAGTACAATGTCGCACTATAAAAGTTAAAACAACTGTTCAGTCTGTTTTCTCTTTCAAGTTTTCAAACTAGCAGTGAATAAAGTTCTCGACATGGTGCTCTTGACACTTCAAGCATTCCAGCACCACACTTTATGGAAAATAAACTAAGGAGGTCTTGATCATATGATCGAAGCACTATAACATAACCTCCCGAATAATCAGTTCAAGTGCATCTATTGCATAACAATTTAGTCACCTTACAAATAATTAGTCAGGATACAAATTGAGATGTATGAAAAAAAGTGTGTAAATTATCTCAATGATACAAGAAAAACGTCAGTATATAATTATACAAAACATGAGGTAAAAGGCTGAGATACGTTTAACCCTGCACCTACCCTGACCAACATTAGTGAGCGTACAACTGACCTGGTGATTCACCATGCTCCATCTTTCAGGTTAGAACAGAACTTGAGCAACAAGTCAATTTGCAGATACTGCCTGCTGAGTATCCTTCACATAAAGTGGCATTCTCACCCCAAGTTCCTTTAATCGGTTCACTAAATCATAAAGAAATTCAAAGGTGAGTTTGTATTGTTTGTTAAAATCCTCTCGCACACTTGGCTGGATCCTAAACCACTCTCCCAACAACTTGTGTACATGAGAACGGATGATTCTCCAAGGCACTGGATATCGCTCACAAAACCTCAAATATTCTATCAGTAACTCAGCCTGATCTAGCTTATCGTCTTCCTTCATTCCTGCAACACCCAATCCCCATTCAGCAGTTCGATATCCAGCAAAGAGGGCTGGATTCTCAAGAAGAGGATCTGCTGAAAGTACCCCATCAGCACCAGTTACTTTCAAGCAACTGTGTACATCATCGATGTGTCTTATATTACCATTTGCCAGGACAGGAATTCTAACAACATTTCTGACAGCCTTGATGGCCTCCCAATTGGCTCTGAATTTCTTCCCATCTTTTTCATCCCTTGTTCGTCCATGCACTGCTAGAATAGAACAACCTGCATCCTCCAACATCTTTGCATAACTGAGTGTATCTTGCAAATTAGGAAAAATTCGGATCTTGCATGATACCGGAACATTGAGATTGTTCGCCAACTTCTCTACAAGAGACTTGACAAGAGAGAGATTGTCCATGAGAAAAGCTCCATAATTACCCCGTTTTGCAATTCGCTGAGGACACCTGCACAGCAAGTAGTACCTTAGCAGACTGAACTAAAAGAAAAGATGAATGGAGAAATTATCGTCATAGAGAATACAGTAAATATAGCTACAAAGTCTGCAGCCTCGTGCATAAAACAGTTTAAATGGAAATGCAGAAAGAAAATAGAATCACAAATCTTGATCTGAATGAAAACCTGCTCTGTTCTTACCAATTAGAAAAGGATGTCCCTTCACCACAACATAAGCAAGCACATGAACTCAAAAGGCAAGTGGGAAAAGAAAAAAACAGAGCCAGTTATGGTCTATTACTCATGTATTGGAGCTTGTTCAAATGTTTTTCCAACTCTGCTTTAGACTTCATTTGATTTATACAGGTCGTAAATCCAGTACATTAAGTCTTTAGAGTCATCAGAATAGTGTTTATACGGTTTTTTGTCTTATAGTTCTAGGTACTAAAACTTTCCTAATTTTTTCACTTTGGAATCCCATTAGAATATCAGCACAACTGGAAAATTTACCAAAATCCATGAATGTAAGAATTAGAATGTTACCAACTGACTTCCGTGGTTTAGGTGAAGCTTGTCTTGCTTCTTGTTCTTTGATAATTTTGAGGGAGGGAGTGGCTATCTATTTTTATTCGTTATTTTCTTTGCATCCACTGCCTTCTATCAGACATGGCAATTGGATCCTAATCGAGTAAATAGCTCTAACAACAAATGGGTCCTAATTGCTCCTTTTGTTACCTTCCTATCCTCCCCCTCCCCCTCCCCCTCCCCCTCCCCCCAAGGGTAGAATCAAAAGGTGTGTCACTGCATTCATGCTAGTGCAACTTTGATTATCATTGAATCCTTTAAAGTTCAGGTACAAATAGAGTATATGATGAAGAAATAGATTTTGTAATTGGAATGATGTTCCGGTAACACTGAGTTGTAAAATAGTCACAGTTATCCCAAAATCCAGAGAAACAAAATTAAATTATATTTATACGCTACTCAATGTTCAAATGTGGTGCCGTCTATATTTCCATAGAATGAGAGGCATGGAGACTATAGATTGTTACTTTATATGATCGTCAATACTCAAAGCGGTAGGGTAAGGCTACAGGGTTTTGATCGTGAAATTATAACTGAACCAATAACATGACCAAAGTTTAGACTAGCTTGATGAACATGATGGTATATGAGAAAAATCTATGCATCTTGATTAGGAAACATTGGAAAAGGAGGCTACCCAAAGTTGATGTCCACATAGTCACAATAGGGTTCGACTTTTCGAGCTGCTTCCAGCAAAGTGTCTGGATTGTTTGCGCAGAATTGAACAAAAAGTGGACGGTCCTCCTACATAGAATAAAGTAGAATCAGTTCAAATACTAGTGTGTGGAAGAATGTGCACAAAAACATAATCCCAACTGGATAAATTATACAGAAACTTCACCATTCCAAATAAAACTCTTTACCATGATTTAGGTAGAACATAGTGAATAATTCTCATGTTAAACAATTACTCCCCCCCGTCTCTCGCACTTTTCGGATTTCAGTGTCAAACTTAAATTGTTTGACTCTCAAAAAACGAAAAGACAAAAGAACGGGGTAAATCAAACCAATATATTCAACAGGGGCATTGTTATTTTACAACCGGCTCTCGGGGAATGGGGGTTTTCAAGTAAAACGATGACATGACACTTATTTACAAGCAAGTAGATACCTTGCAAGTGGAAAATTCCATAGCCCGATACTTCTCATCTTCATTGAATAAACGCGAGTGAAGCATAGGAGTATAAGCCGCTTCTGCACCATATTTTCGACATAGAAGACGGAAAGGAAGCTCCGAGTTGTCAACCATTGGTGCCACTATAAGTTTGGGCTCGCCTAGCTTCTTCCAATGAGACCACGCTCTCTCTATCCGCGACTCCCCTTTCAAGTACCCATTTGGACGATTCAGCGCCAACGACTGTGTCTCTCCTACATCCATCTGTTCAAAAGGAATAGAGCAAGTTGTAGTGGTCTCCGAGCAGAGACAGTCGTCTTCAATGTCTTCGGTGTTGAGGTTTATGGTTTTGGTTGCCATTAAAAGCTTTCAGTAGATGGTGCGACAGAGAAACGGCGGAAACAGGTCGATCCGATGAACAGGCAACGGGGACGGTCACGCAACCAACCGCCGCCTTTTGCCGTTGAGGTGCGGTTAGCACATGTCGCTAAAGGTTTGTAGACTACGTTGATTAAGGGCCGGGTCCAATTCTCTAGGGCGACAGGCCCAATTATGAATACCACACGGGCCAACCACACAATTTAAGGATAGGATCACTATACGGGTCATTTGCACTTTTCTGATTGTCTTTAGCTAGTAAACGTGCCCGCGCGTTGCACGGATGATTTAAAATGTAATAATTTTATAATTAAAAATAATTAACAAAATATATTATGCACTTAATAATATATTTAATTTGTTATTATTATTATTATTATATAATAATACAAATCATTAACTTATTTATTTGAGCACATTGAATTAATATTATTAGTACACAATTTATTTTATCGTATTAAAATATTATATCTATAACTATATCAACTACGCTTTTAGTTTTATAATATATCAGGTTAAATTTTTCTAAGGATACTATTAATTTTATGATCATCTTATCTTTGATTAAATATCAAATACTTCAAATATTTTTACTTGTGTGTACTTTATTCTTTTCATATCGTTTGAATAAAAAATTATGTTAGTAATTTATTAATTTTAACATTCAATAAGAAATATTTGATATCATAAGATTAGATGGTATGTTGATACATTATATATATATATATTATTCAAAATCAAAAGATTTTACAAAATATTTTTTTCCGTATTAAATTTGTGCAACAATATGATAGAAAATTCATTTAAGGTAAAAATAATCTTAATAAGTACAACCATATATATATATATATATATAATTTTTTTTAAAGAAGTAACCGAATATAGAGGCAAAACTAACATATTGTTGAGAGTTTTGTGGTATGTTAATTTTTGTGATTTTATATAATTTTAAAATTTTATTTTTTGAAAAATAAAATAATATCAATATTTTTTTTTAAATTGTTATTTATTATTTAATATATCTATAAATTTTGTGGTGTTGACATTATTATTGCTATTATTATTATTATTATTATTAATTAAAAATATAATAACTTCCCACAGAAAAAGGACTCTACACCCTATTTTTTAGAATTGTTTCTAAAACGATTTGTATTAAAATTTAAATTTTGGATCTTTATATTTTAAAAATAATTAACTTTTCAATTCAAAATTTAAATAATTCTATAAAATGTAGTTAATGTAAAGAAATTTTAAATATTGTTTTTAATTTATGTTTTGTGATGGAAAATAGCAAAGTATAATGATATTATCCACAAAATCGTCTTATATGTAAAAAGCAATATACAAAATTAAAATAATTGTAAAGGTGAGTATATGGATTTGTTGAACTGGAATTTTGACAACAATTATTTGTTGAATTGATATCTTTATTTTGAGTTGATATTAATTGAAATTGTGTGTGCAGTTATCTCCTAGACAAATTTGATGAAGATGTGATTTATTATAACTTGAAATTGTTTAAATTATTTTATTTTTAAAATCAGGATTTTATTGTTAGTTTTTTATTTTAAAAAAGAAATTAAAATGCTCAACTTTCACAATTAATTGGATTCCATAATTCATGGCTAGTTGGTGAAAGTCTTCATTTCGTATTTTATTTTAATTGAAAATAATTTTTAAAATTATCTCCTAGCCAAATTTGATGAAAGTATGATTGTAACTATTTGGAACAAATCTTTTTTTTTTTTAAAAAAATATCAATTAAATTGCTAATATTTTTTGAATATAAAATAAATTTAGAACTATCAATTTTCACATTAGGTTCCCTAATTTGTGGGTAGTGGTGAAAGTCTCTTTTTTAAAAATAAAAATAAAAATCAAGTAGGCCATTTCATTAAATAAAAATGCAGTCATCTGGCCAGCAAACTAAAAAACAAATAAAAATACAAAAAAGACCACAATAGAAAGACACAAAAAGGACTGATCCAAAAGAAAAAACAATTGGTGATGCTACAGACAGGAGCTTAGAAACTTTCTCATTTCTCAATCTAGCTGCCTTTGCCGTGAAATTGCCTTTATCATTTTTTCTCATTTAAATAAAAGTTGGTGAAAGTCTTTACTTATCTTTTTTTTTTTCATTTAAATTAATTTTCAAACTTATCTCCTATCTAATTTTGAACACAAATTTAAAACATAATTTTTTAAAAAATTAAACACAAATTTATAACGTATTTTATGAAAATTTAAAACGCCCAATTTTCACATTAATGAGATTCATAATTCATGGATAGCTAGTGAAAGTCTTTACTTAGCTTTTATTTTAATTTAAAATGTGGAATTGTTTATTTCTTGATTATTATTTAAAATAACGAATCTAAATTTTGAATGTTTTAAAAATTAAAAAGAAATATATTTATTTTTTAATTTGTTTTAAAAAATATGTATATTTTTCGTAAATATTCCTCTTTCTTTAGATCTTTTAAAGTTTGCCAAAATAAAATATTTCTCCATAACTTAATGTAATTTTTAAAACTCAGAAACAATTCTTACGCATTTAATACAAACTAACAAACAACGTAAAAAAAAAGCCACATAAGAAAACCTATACTACCCACATAAAACTTTTGTGGGTGATAAATCTTATCTCTTTACGTATTATAAAGAAAAGAAAGTTTATGCAAATTATATATTATAAGATTTACAAATTATCACTTATATTTATGTTTTACTTTATGAATTTTCAACATAACATTGATATATTTACCTGGATATTTAAAAAGAACGAAGTGTGATGGTCTGACAAATACGAATCATCACATTATGGTGATGAAATGAAACTATGTTTATTCCTTTACCGTTGCCAGTATAATCTTGCAATGTTCCAAAATGCAAAATGATGATCTACTTTGCTGTATTTCTTTTATCATTTCAGTCATTTTATGTTTCTTCTTCTTAATCTCCTTTGTCATCTTAATATTCCTTTTGTTGTCCACTTTTATCTTCATTGTTGTAATATTAATATCATCAACGTCGTCGTCATTATCATTGTAGTCGTTGTCATATTAACGTTTTCAACATCATTCGATAAATAAATTAATTGCAAGCAGATATATATCAACTTTCACTTATATTACATATAGAGAGATAGTACTATTATCTTAATTTATATGTAAATTAAAATTAAATATAGTTAAATATATTTGTTAACATTTGAAAAGATAAATTCGTGAAATAGTAAGAGTTTATTTAGAATTAAGTTAATTTTTTTTCTTTTAAAAAAATAATATCTTAAAATTCAAATACTTCTAATCTTTCAATTCCAAATTTTCATTATAGTTTTATCATTATCTACATGTTAAAAAAATAAGATTAAAAAATTAAAAATATGAAATATGCAGTAAACAAAAAATTATAAATTATATGTAAATACATCTAACACAATTTGATTTTGAAACAAAATATAAGATGAAAAAAAATAAAATATTACATGCTTGGCATAGTTATCGGATATAGTCTTAAAAGTATTTCTCCTTCTTCAACTACATATATTCATGACATAAATGGCTTGATCCTAACTTCATCAATTGATCATCTTCAACATCTAGAACTTTCAAAATAAAGTACAATTATTTATAATGTATACCACATAAAACAGAAGAAAAAGAGAGGAAATATGCAAAAAAAATTACCTTTCCATGAATGGTAAGGATTATTATTGCTTTGAATTTCCTTTATTGAGATGCATTTTTTTCCTAGAAAAACTAAAGAAAAGACTGTCCTATTTAAATTTAGTGAATTGCGGTTGAGTTTTTTTTTGTGATAGGAAGTTAAGTAAGTGGGTGAGGAATTTTAGGGATAATTATTTGTAGTCGAAGTTTTTTTTTTTAAACAAAAATAAAAGTTAAAAAAGAATAGATAATTAGATAGCTTTAGAAATTCTGTAGCAATGGATGCGTTCTTATGTTTTTATAATAATATTTTCTTTACAAATTTTTTATATTGCTTAAATATGCTTTAAACCTATTTAAACGTTTTAGAATATGTTTTTTTTTTTAAAAAAAAATTGTTTTATATTGTTATTTATTTTTAAAGTTGAATTTAAACATTAAGTTCCAAAACAGATTTTTTAAAAAAAGTTGTTTTATATTGTTATTTGTTTTTAAAATTGAATTTAAATGTCAAGTTTCAAGAATGTTTTTTTTAAAATGTTTTATATTGTTCTTTGTTTTTAAAACTGAATTTATTATTTAAATTAAATAAAAATATCAGTTTTAAAACTAAAATTCAAGAATAATTGTGGTACTGATATATAGATAGATTTAAAAAATAATACTTAACATTTACAAAAAATTTAAAATTATCCCACTGTTTATTTTAAAAAAAAAACAGGCAGTTAGCCTTTAATTAGGAACAACTACATTCAAATTATTTTTATTTTATTTTTAAAAAAAAAGATCAAACCATCAGTTTTTAACGTAAACAATTTTTTATTTATGTTTTTTTTAAAAATGTTTTGTTTTTTAGATATATATAGATAAATTTTAAAAATGAATGGAAAAAAAACTAGCCCATTTCTACAACTAACTACTAATTGACCGTTTTAAATATTTTTTTAAAAATAAGTTTTAAATTTTTTTTAATGGTAATTATTGTTTTTTTACCATCAGTTTTTTAATTGATTTTTTAAATAATAATAATTATAGTTTTTTTGTGGTGCTGACACGTGACACTTTTTCTTCTCCTTTTATATATAGATAGATTTTTAGAAAGAAAGTTTCAAATATACTATAATTTGCGCTTGATTATAATTTTATAGCTATAGTGTGTTTAATTATAATTTATAGTTACATGTTAGGAGGAGGAGAGAAACGAGTGATATTTGAGAGAGAGAATAAAACATGTTGTATTGATTGTATCAAGTTGTATCATGAATACATTTTGATTTTTAAGTTGTATCAATAACTACCATTGTATTAATGGATATAATTGTATCAAGTTTTATCAATAAATATAATTGTATCAAGTGTATATGTTTCTTGTGTATTCACTCTATATCAAATATATAAATGAATATAATTGTATTAAGTATCTCAATAAATACAATCGTATCAAATTAATATTTTAATGAATATAATTACATTAAATGTATCAACAAATACAATTATATTAGGTATAGATCACTTTCTGGATCCAAGACTTCAAATGATTAGCTAAGACAGCCAAGTGTACAAGCATCAAGTGATGGAACCACATGTATTCGAGGAATGTCATTTCATAAAATAAATAAATAATATATATATATACTTTATACCTATATATAGGGTGTTAAAAATGAACCCAAACCTAGGTAACTCGCCCAGAATTTTAAGGGTTGGGCTCAAGATAATTTGAATTGGGTTCAATCTCAACTCATTCAAGCCTAACCCATTTTAAGAGAATGCTCAATTGAGCCCAATTCAATCTTCAATTTCAATCCGTTTTAAAATTCTTTACTAAGATATGTTCCTATAATAAAGATATGAATTATTATATATTTAACATCTTTTAGGATTTATCTATCCATTTGTTACTTTTTTTAAAAAAAAAAATCTTGAGCGAAAATTCGAATTGTGATTATAAAAGTTAAATATCACTATATTTAAACTATTGAGATTAATCGGGTTAAATTGGGCGGGTCAAGACCCAACCCGTTTTTTAGCCCATTTGAACCCAACTCATTTGAGCCCAAAGTAAACTTGGGCGGATCAAGACCTAACCCATTTTCTATCTCAACCCATTTTAATATCTCCAATTTCAACCCAACCCGCCCATTTGACACCCCTACTTCTATATGTACCAAACAGGATTAAAGAGCTTGTGAACAGAAAGTCTTCGAAGTCTGATCAAGTCTTTACATTCTCTAATTTTCCAAAATCTTATATTTTTGCTCCCTTAAAAAGTCCAAGCACAATTTTCTCTTTTCATTTTGGTTTTGGTCTGGAGGTATACACTGCCACAAATGAAATTTTTTGCCACAATTATTTATCGATTATTATAACATTATTATTGTAATTTAACATGTGACAAGAGGTTAATTAATATTTCTATCAAATCATCAAATAATAAATTAATTAATGTCTATCATATCAGATTGCCACGGTTCAACAATCCTCAAAGGTTAATTAATTGAAAGAGAATACGTAGTGATGAAAACCCGGGGATATCAGTACGTAGTTAATAGTAATACTCCCTTCATTTCATTTTATTTTTAATACTTAAAATAGACAAGTAAAAATACTTTCTCTTATGTTTTTTTATATATTTACTTTTTCATAATTTAAACCTTATAATTAAAATTCTAACTCGGTTGACAGAGTTTCAAACATGATGGCGTGGGAAAGGAGGAAAACAACGAAAAAGGGCAGAAAATAAGAACAAAAACTGACCACGAAAGTTGACTAGGATGGACAGAGCCATACAAATAGGTTCCCATGCAGGTTTGACGTTGAGCATAGAGAAATAATTAAAGGTAGGAAGCCAAAAAACAAAGGGTAGGACCACATACTTTGAACCATAATAATAATAGCTCATGAATTCTTCAATCAACCCATCTGCTCTTCTTTGACTTGTGAACCTAAAACATTGATTCATCATAATTTCCATCTTCCTCTTATACGTACGTGCGTGCGTGGGGTTCAACACTTTTCACACCAAACATCTTCTTCTTTTTCACTCTAATTTCTACAACTACAGCCAACTGTATTGCTTCAATCCAATTCTGAGAGCAACAAATTTAGCATCTAGAGTTTTCTTTGTTTTTTTTGTTGTTTGCTTGCTTCAACATCTTAAGTTTTTCAACTATGTGGTCATGTAGCATTCATTTACTTCCAATTAATTATTTTCTTAAAACATAAGTGTAAATTAACTAGAGGTGTGAGTTCTACGAGTTCTATTGAATATATTGCTCTCAACTTGAGTTATATATAACATCGCGGATATTAAAAATATTTGAACTCACGTATGAACTCTAGATTCTAAATGTATCTAGTTCATACTTGACTTTTAAATATCTAGTTTGAAAGTAAATGTATTCATTCATATTTAGTTAAGAAGATATACCTTTACTCTATAGACCTCATGCCCAATACATTTGGACCGTGAACAATATTATATAGCGACCCAATATCGATGTAAATTAAAATTGAAAAGTCTAGTTGTAATATCATGATAAGAAAATGGACATTGAGAATAACTTATCCCAAAAAAGCTAACTCATTATGATTAAATGCAAATCCACCTATTGCAAAGAAAACACCACAAATTGTTGCATTTACTTTTCTCCTCTCCTACTAGTATTTGTCATTAGTATGGTAAGTAGAATAGTAAATTAGCCTTCCCGTTTTCTCAACGACCAACTTCTCTCTCTTCCCTTAAAATACTACTACTACCATTTTTCTTTTTGTTAGTCAACCGTTCCAAATACGACATCTAAAGAGACCCCATCTAGATCAACAAGGTTGTTCCACAACGGCATCTATCTTTTTTTGACCAAGTCACTTTCTTGCTTTTACTTTTGTGATGATCAACTCTTTAGACTATCTATATCTAAAGCAAATAATCACAATTACATTAATTAAATAAAGAAATGAAAAAGATAAAGCTATAGCTACTCCATCAAATCATACGTCTCTTTGTTACATGTTAAGCATCCAAAGACAAAAGCAACGTAGTAAAAAGTAAAATAAAGAACCAAATTGCATGTACTATTTCTTTGAATTATTCAAACGCACCTAATCCATTATCCTTTAATTATGTTTTTGACCTGTATTTGTAACTTGGTTTAGTCAAAAAGCATAGAAAATACGAAAGTAGAAACGAAGTAGCAATTCAGTTTAACATAAATAAAATACTTAATTACGATGCTTAATCTCATTTGAGACAGATCTTGATTTACTTCAACAGACTGATGAACTAATCTAATTAACATAATCGGAAAATCCTTCATCTTTTCAGGGGATTAAAGAAAGCTACACAATTTTTGATTTTCTAATTACTTAAGAAGACTCTAAAATGAGACTAGTTGTTTCTGCAACAGAAATTGAATGATTATGTTCTCCTTCATATGTAACAATCAGCATAGTTGGATCATCCAATGCTCTTTCAACATGTTTACGTGCTGGACACCCTCTTACACTACTACACTTGTAATATCCCCTGTTCATCGCAATAATAATAATAATAATAATAAAGAATCCAACAAATACTTGAAAACATTTATTAAAAAAAATTAATAATAAGATATTCATGATCAATTTGCTCTAAATATACCTTGGATGTGGTGATCCTTTGATTGGCTTCTGTCCATATTTTCTCCATGAGTAATCATCTGGTGGGATATCTGACAGTTTCATGCTTATTGCCGGTACTCGAACTACCCTCTTCAGCCTTAACTTCCTGTAAAAAAATTCATTTCATCAATACTATTGCACTGTACAATATAAACATAATTAAATAAATAAAAATATATTAGCTATAACGATTAAGATTTTAGACGAAATAATCATATATAGTAACCGAATGATTAAAACTAGGTGAATTTAATTACCTTCTCTTGGAACAATGGCATCGGCCGGAGGATCCACTGCACTTTCCAGATACGGCATTTTCCGATAAACTGCACTTTCGTTTCAGTGAAGAAGAAGATAATGGAGGCTTTCCGGCAGAATTAGAGACTTGAGAAGAAAGATTGGTAATCTGGAAAGCTGAATTAGATGAAGAATGTTGTTTGCTCTCTGTTTCCCCTGTTAACGATGAGATATTGAACGAATTTGTGCGAGACATTTCCGGTGAATATGAGAAACTTATCGTTTTTGGAACCAGAGGGTTAAAATGGTCATAGTTAATTAAAGGAACTTGTTGGATCGGAGTTGGAGAATACACTTTCGCATCAACAAAATCTTTACTAGAATTCAAAGGCAAAGGATTAGCACTAGCCAAAGGAGCTCTTCTGAATCTAGCATGACCAGTTCTGTTTCGATCTAGAAGTGAAATTACCTTCTTAAACTTTGTAACAGCTGCATCAGCCACCATTTCAATCTCCATTGGAGACTTATTTTGCTGCTGAATTTGTTGAGATTGAGTCTGTGATAATAATCTGATGAGTTTCTCAACACTCTCAAGACCAGAAGCAGCTTCTTGCACAACTGATTTTTCTTCTAATTTCGCCACGAAGTTTATACAATTAATAGTACTATTCCTATTGTTTCTGTAATCCATCATTAGCTCCACAGCCATTATAGCTAATTTAGACAACTGAGAAGTATAGTGATTTCAGAAAATAGAAACATCAATGAAGTATGTAAATGAGAGAGTTTAATAAAGAGTCAAAGTTATGGCTTTGGTGAGGGTATTTATTAGCATAAAAAAAGAAGAAGAAAGTTGTGATAAAGTAAACAGTAGGTGACTTACCTGTCACTCTAATCTAACTTCTGCCTCGTCAAGATTAGGTGCGAATACGATCGCACACATATACGAGGGCTTCTTTTATTTATTTTTTATACTTTTTACTTTCTTAAGGTCAAAATAAATAAATATCGATACCAGTGCTCTGCTTATGTGTGTCGAGGATTTTTGGAAAATAATTTTTTTTTTAATCTTCACTAGGTAGAAGTAAAATATATTTATATAATTTTTCGAGTATATAAGACGAGTAGTAATAAAAAGCAAGATTACGTTAACTAAATAGGATATTCGTTAACTCCGATTCTGCCATTATAAGACGAGTAGTAATAAAAGCAAGATTACTCACCGGTAAATTGTCCCTTTAATTTTTGGGAGTTGTCACTTTTTTTTTTTTTGTTAAATTATTGTTAAGTGAGAAGTAACTTTATTTTTTCTTTCTCGAGGGTTGTGAAAGAAGAGAATATTATGTTGCTTTAATAAAAGGGAGAAATGGGGTGGGTCATGAGAGTAATGGTTCATTGACCTTTTCTTTGGGGGAATAAGAGTGAGTGGGGTCTCTTTTGGGGAAATTTGAACTGATCAGGTCAAAGGAGTGTGACAACGCCGTCCGATTCACGAGATACTAGTGTTTGATTTGGAGGATTTGTTGTTAGTAACCCTATTTTCTACGTATACTACTAGAAGATCAAAGAAAAATAGGGGAATTGTTATGGATCTAGCAAAAAATTGTAAGATAACACATAAATAGAAAATACTAATTATGTTATAAATCTGGATATCTAGAGTGTGGATAATTTATTACCAAACTTCAAGAATAAGAATAAAAATGATTTATGCTCTCGTGTCATGTTATGAATATTGAGTTTAATTTAATCTCAAAACTAATTTAAGAGCAAATAATTGTTTAAGACAGTTTATAAAGAGCTAGACAACACATTTTTTTTAATTTCATGTAGACTCTTGTAATACGAATAAATACGATATAACAATTGAACCACACATGTCATGTAGTGATAATAATGGAGAGAGTTTTTTATTAATATGATTCAACGTCTATCATATATATGATTTTTCCATTCATACGATACGGAATTTAGAAGACCATTCGTCTCCCCCTCTAGCTCCACCATTGTGCGGAAATTGTATGAACTATGAAGTTCAAATTCTGAAGTTTTTTCATTTTCTTTTGCGCTTTTTGTCAAAAAAAATAAAATATTGTTTGACTCAAATCATAAAAAGAAATTTAAAAAATCTTTCAGCTCAACTTTTCAATTCTGTAAAAAGAAAACATAACTACATCACTAAATTTTTAACTTATAAGTAAGATTTAGAGGGGGAAAAATGCATATCATTAGTGGTATTCAGTTACGTACTACTTCTTCTACTTCAATTTTTTCCCTCCCATTTTAGTTGACTTTTCTGATTTTTTTTTGTCTTTGTATTATATCATTTACTCAAGCGGGGGCTAGAATTTTGTTTCAATTCCATTTGTCCTCGTCTCTTTTTTGAATAAAAGGGATTTCGTTACAATTCCATTTTGGCCACTTTAATTATTTAAGTTTGATTTTATCTATGAGCATTGGATTCATCTTCTTCTAGAATGTTTGGAGTATTTTACTAGTCTTACCCCCTCAATTGGTTTTAGCCAGCATAATTCAATTGACAATAGATTTTAGGTTTGACTATTATTATTACAAAAAAGTAGTTTAAATTAGAAAAAGAAAAACAACTAGGATAATTTTATGGAAAATTACGTGGATAAGCAAACATATATTAGTTAATAAGTTAGCATAGCTATAGTTTACCTTAATTACAATTCACGATCTATTTTTAGCTATAATTAGCTCAGTTTCTTTTTGTTTTGTATGATTCGCACGTTTATATAATTCAGAATTTGTATAATATAATTTGTATAACTTTTGTATAATGTAATTTGTATAATATAATTTGGATAACTGTTTAAAGTTCAGATGTTTGTGTTTGTATAAATTTGTTATTTCGGATTTATACAAAAAAAAAAGTTGAATTTTACAAACGTACGTAGCCGCGAATTATACAAACTCATCCGCGAATTATACATACGAGCAGCTTAAACTATAGCTACAACTCGTAAATATGCAAATTATAGTTATAAAGTACAATTAAATTTATTATAATGGTTATTTGCGAAAATTTCCCTAGTTTTATTTGGATAGAATTAGACATTATATTCTTGTAAGTTGTAACTAAACTCTCTTCCAAATGGTAGGAAAAAAAAACAAAAGACTTAGCTAGGACTCGTTCAAATTGAATAACAACCATGCAACGCTAACATGTCTTTCGTTTCTTCGTTCACGTAATCATATTTGTTTGTTCGGATTGAGTTGATTTTCGGTTAAAATGAAAATTTAATCAATTTAGCTTGTATTTAAATTATTAGAAATCAAATTAAATATAATACATGTTTATTGGTTTGGTTGTTATTAATTTGGTTCAGTTTTAGAAAATCTAATGGTATTGTTCTCTTTTTCATATATATATATATAATATATATATAAAAGGAATTTTTCATTCTATTAAAGCTTATAATCCGTTATTATTCTTTTACCGCGGTAGGTATAATTTTTTTGGATTATGAAAATACCCGCCTTAAAATATATAAGTTGGATGAAGTGGATAA
Organism: Solanum acaule; assembly: GCA_036250505.1. Lineage (NCBI taxonomy): Eukaryota > Viridiplantae > Streptophyta > Magnoliopsida > Solanales > Solanaceae > Solanum > Solanum acaule. The sequence continues at coordinate 9,882 of JAJOOR010006001.1, read as the reverse complement.
AGATTATAGGAAATATAAATAAATAAATAAAGGTCTAATAAAATTTCATATATTTACCTAATTATTCACCGTTATTCTTTTCTTACGGTATGGTTAAGTAGTTTTAATTAAGTTGTTTAAATGGGTTTATTAAGCACAAAATCAGTTAGGATAGTAATCTAATTCATTTGGAGTTAAACATGTTTGTTGAACGAACCTTTTCACACAGCAAGTACTGTACTTGAACAAATAAATAGGGAAGAGAACGTATAGTTTAGCTCTATCTTGTCGATAAGAAAATATGATTGATCAAATTCTTATGAGTTTCAAATATATAATAATTTTTTTATAAAGAGTGACTGTGGTAATTAATATCAATGGCTAATGTAAGAGAATTTGAATATTATGAGTTTGAGAGAAAGATTTTACTGTGAAATAATATATTTATTGGATTTAATTCTATTGTTTATATTTATTTGGTGAATTTATGAATGAATAAATTATGTTTTGCATTCGGCCTCAGTAATAGTTAAATAGTTGAGCTAATTATCCTCTGCACCGTGACTAATCCATTATTTTCTCTGCTATTGGTGGATTTTGATTTGTCTGTTTGTGGCTGTGTCATTACTTTTGTGGTTTTATAAGCAAAACTAAATTTGATAAATTTGTAAGCAAAACTTAAAAATAAATCAAATATAATCGTTTTTATTGGCTTTTGTCAGACTTTTCACTTGAATGAATATGAATAGATAATTTCACTTTTACGTACAAAATCTTCGATTTTCGAATGCCCTGTAATCGAAACTGCAACTAGCTGGTAAAGCAGTAAAACACTTGATTTGGTTTCGACTTTTGTCGGGTTTTTTTTTTTACTTCTTTTTTAAAGTTCTAATATTATTTTTCTTGGCTTCTATAATTTACCTATTTTTTTTATTATATATATATATATCTTAAATATTCACATGGAGGTACGACGCAATAATACATTAATCACCTGCTACATCCGTCAATTTTTACGTCGAATCATACATCAAATTTTAAACTAAATTCATTTTTTAAGATGTACGATATGTCTGATCTTGCACACTTTGCAAACATGTCATGTGCTTAAATAGACTTTTTAATTTAATGATAACAAATTAACATAAATTCATTAAATTACTCAATTATTATAACTACATTTTTACCCCTGTTTGATCATAGCGGCGCCTAACCTAAGCGAGATCTAGTAATAGAAAATTGAGTCTAAATAATTAAAGTGTTAGGTTATAAAAGTCCAAACTAGAATCTTATAATCAGCAAGCATAAGTCAAAGAAGAAGATTTGCTGCACGGAATTTAGACTACCGTCTCCGGGATCCTCGCGATGAACAAGGGACAAGGCTGCATTTTCAACACGCACATCAGAGAAAAATTGGCCATGCAAACGCAACGCCTTACCTACCCGCTATATTACTATATTTATCCGCACTTGATATTTACATCCAAATTATAAATATATATGTAAACTACAAATAGGGGTAGAATCATATATAAGGAAGAAGATTAATCAATTGAATCTGCTTTGTCCAAAAATTTATGAGTTTATAGCTAGTATAAAAATATGCATTTGAATTCCATGAATATACTACAGAGATATTTAGCAGCAATTGAATTTTCTTTTAACAGTATTATTTATTACCATAAAAAACATACTCATATTTATTATTGTTGATGATAAAATATAACATCAATTATATTATTATCGTTAAATCTTGTTGTAGAGATATAATTAGATGTTAGCTAGAGCTTGTAGTGTGATGATGAAGGTGCATTTTGGCAAATTTTTCGAAACTAACAATGTTTATAATAAGAGTAAGATAAACAAATTGAATTGAAAAAATTATTGACTAGCTACAATGTGTAATAAGAGTTTACGTATGACTATTGTCTACTCATGCATTTATATTGGTTTGATACATAAATATCGAACACTAATTAGTAATATTTTTTCCATTCATATTTTGGATATGAATGTGGACAAAGTGGAAAATTTGGGTCACTCGTGATTTCCTCAACATTGACCGACGAATTGACGAGTGTAGAAATTAATCACTGTCTCCATTTTTATATAGTCCAAATTTCCAACAATTCATTGTTGACTAATCTGTCCTTTTAAAGTTTATTCGACGACTAGTAAACCTAACAACCTACATTTTCCCAATAGGTTACATTTTAGTCAATTTCCTTTGCATTCACATCAAGAATCTAACATAAGAGAGTAAGAAAAACAAAACATCAGCCCGTAGAAGTCAAAAAAGTATAACCCACCCAGCTGGCATTCATCAGCTTTATGGAGTATCTAGCTAGGACTAAATATAGATATATAGTGCTCCTATGTTTTTATATAATTGTTTATATATATATATATATATAGTGTATACTACACTAGTGAATAGAACTCAAATTTTACTTTATATTTTAGTGTAGTGTGTGTTGGGTTATGAAGGGTGATTAGGGCGTCATGCGGAAGCTTATAATTTGTAAATCATATGACGATAAATTAGACGACACATAAAATTATACTAAAAGAAATATATTATTGTAGGATATGACCAATTGGCCTACATAATTAAAAACTAATCAAAAGCATAGAAACTATAGAGATAAAATCTCCCCATAAACAAAACTCTCTAAACGACTACATTGTGGATGTTATTGTTATTGTGTTAGAAGAAACAAACCTATATTTATAGAGTCCTAAAACCTTTTCGTACTAGAAAAGGAGTCCTAAAGGAGAGAATAAACCAAATAAAAAATAATATTATATTTTCCTTTCAAGAAAAGTAAAAACATTTATGGTAATGTTTTGTTTTTTCTTAAAGGAAAAATAAATCTTAAATTATGGTAAGAAAATCAGGGCAAAACCCTAACAGTGTGTGGCGGCATTTGAGAAAATTTCAGAAATAGCAAAAATATAATAGACATAATAAGGCTCTATATATAACTATAGTTTTGATAATTGTGTTTCATAGCTATAATTATAGGGATAAGGTGTTCATCCGAACCTCCCTCTTATATCTTTGAATTGAGTAGTATCAATGGATTGGAGGATAAGGAACTTATTTTATTCTATATATATATATGTAATAGTGATAATGATATTATTGAAATTTATTTGAATATAAATAACGAAATTCAGTGGTAGACGGATCGATCATAGAACCCTATTCAATAATCACTACAACAAAAACAACTTTTAGTGGTGATAAATATTAACATTAATAAAGAGTGCTAAAGTCTTACCTGAATTAGTTAAGTGTCATTAGAACCAATGTCGTTAAAAGCTTTAGGGACATATACAAAAAGTACTAGTTGCCGCTAAAAATACATATTTAACAGCAATTAAGAATTAATTACCGCTAATGATATTTTTGATGCAGTGAATTAGTTGTCCAGTCTCAGATTGAATATAGTCATGGTTAGAGAAGGGCAAATTACACCGACCCTACTTAGTACTTACACCTCTATATATAAATAAGAATTTTATTTATTTATATTTAATTATGTACATGTATAATTAGTGATTGGAATGATACTTACAATTTAAAGTGTTGAGCTAGCTAACACCACCGTACAATTTCCCAAACATGAAATTTTATACACAAATTTATTATTTAGAGACAATAATAACATATTCGGTGTGTAATTTCATAAGTGATATATATAGGAGTTAAGCAGACCTTAACCAATAAAAACAAGTGTTATCATGAGCTTATGGGAACTTAATCCAATTCTTTTGGACTTGTAATAGTTTAGGAAGTGATATCTTTTTCACTTTTTGTACATCAAACGGGCTGGATTGGGTTCCACTAATATGTTAATGCAATTCTATCTAAATTAAAGTCCAAAACCTAATATGCTACTATTTCAGTACAGGCCCTTTTGGGCTCCTCTTTTTTGGGTTTTTTTACACATCATCTAGCTAGTAGTCTGGTTTAAAACATGCCAAAGTCATTAGGCATTAAGAAATAATAGTATTTCATTTGTGCTTTAACTGCCCAAAAGATACAATTATTAACTAGGCCTTATCCTTTGACGTTTGAAGCTATCAAGGGTAAAGAAGAGACTTTTTTAAAACGACGTGAGTAATATTAGACAAACAAAATTGAAGTATGATAAAATTACTTAATTTTTAACAACATACATAAGCAAATTTGACCATGTTGCTTTGAAATAAAGATCAAGGCATATCATGTACGCATGTAAGAAATAAAAGTTCATGGAAATACAATTAGCTAATTGTATATATTATTATTACTATTAAAAATATCCTTGATCACAACGATAATATTAAGTTTTTCTTGGGGATACGTAATTAGCTCCTAACAGTTAACAGAACAGTGATGCATGCAGTGATCCTCTCGGATCGACAATAATGGCTCCTTTGAAGTTGTAACGGCATTGACATCACCATTCCAAAAAATCTGCCTACTCCCTTTAATTTTCCTGGGCGTGGAACCATAAATTAGAGTCAGTTATTAGAGGTCTGTTGTTTCGACTTTCGAGTTCCAGATATGAGTTGTTTTTTTAAGAGACATTTAACACAAGTTTTTTCATTTAGAATTGTGTTAGGCCTAATTCTTATTACTTTGACTGAATTATTACTAACGACATATTTTATAATACATGTGTGGTGCCTATGCATGTACTTTTGGTATAAATTCGAATTTAATTGTGTTCCGAACGTCAAAATCAATAATTTAATCCAACATTAATAAAGTATATATAAACCATATAAATATTTAACTTAAATTACATTTCACTTGTTTTTACATAGACATGCATAATTACTACAAAAATAAGCTTAACAAGACCAACATTTTTTCAATTATATCCGTTTTGATTTATGTTTTTAGAGAAAATTCCTTTTGATATGTAGAATTAATTTTTTTTGGGGGAAAATGGTCTGATATAGCCTTCAACTTTGTCATTTAGAGCTGATATATCCCTCGTTATGAAAGTGACTCATATATATCCTTATTGTTATACAAATGACTCACATATACCCTTTCCATTTAACGGAAGTAAATATAATAATTTTAATTTAATCTTTTAATTATTTTTTTTGAAAAAATATAATCCATATGGGGTATAATTGATTCTCCTCACACGTATTTTTTTTTACTTTTTTTATTTCAACTATTAATTTAAATTTATTATATTTTGATGGTCAAATTTATTTGAGTGTCACTAATTTTCTTGTAAAATTTATTATAGATGCCCCACTTTTATTTTATTTTTACAAATACAAAATCTAAATTACAATATAGTTGCAAAAAAAAAATTAGTTTTAAAATTTTTCGTTAACTAAAGAATGAAACAAAAAAAAAAAAAAGATAAGTGTCAAAAACACACCTAAAACTATCCCTTTTTTGAGTTTCATGCCTAAACCATTGAGAGTGTGAGTTTCATACCTAAACTATCACTTATTAGTTTGAGAAACATATCTCAGTGGTATGTGTAATGCACTCTCTTTTTTATTTGAAAAAACCTTGACACATGACATTCCACATGGATAAAATATTCCACCTTGATAAAAATTAAATAATAAACTATTAATATTAATTAAAAATTAAAGTATTACTATCCCCAAAAAAATATTTTCTTAAAAAATAAAATTCAAATTATTTTTCTTACCCCATTCCACCATCTCCTCCCCTTACCCCCTCCTCCTCCTCCCCCCTCCCCCTCCTCCCCCGAAAAAAAAATCGCCCACTCATTCTCCAAAAAAAATGATATTATTTTATTTTAAAAAAATAAAATTCTACCCCATCCTATGTAGCCCTCCATTCCTAATTTATTTATTTATTTTACGTTTTTCTCATTTTGTGTTATATATGTACATATAGTTTTAGGAATTTTTTTCTACTGTGTACCGAATATAACATAAATAAAAAATTTATTTTTAAAAGTCTTGTGGCGGCAAGTAACAAATATTTTTAATATATATAAAACACAAAACGTGAAAAAAAATTGGAAACAAAGGGTTATGTGGACTAGTGGATAGAATTATTTTTTATTAATTTTAACAAATATTAATAATTTATTTAATTTTTGCCAAGGTAAAATGTTTGTCTAGTTAGAATATGATGTGACAATTTTTTAAACTAAAGAGAGAGTGTATTACACACATCATGATAAGAGTAGTATAAAAGAAAGAGGTGTGTTTCTCAAACTAATAATTTATGTATGAAACTTACACTCTCAATAGTTAAGGTATGAAACTCACACTCTCAATAGTTAAGGTATGAAACTAAAAAAAAAACTTGAATAATGATAATCAAAGAAGTAAAAAGATAATTTTTGTATGAAACAGATTAAAATATACCTTAAACTTTGTTAGAAGGATCATATATGTAATACCGCTACATGAATTTTTCTTTAATTTAAAGTAAAAGAAATAAATTTAAAATTATTTTTTTCACATTCGTTAGATGAAGGGTATATGTGAATTCCTTTTATAACAATAAGGATATATGTGAATTGTATAACGGTAAATATATATATATATATAAATCACTATTATAACAAAAGGTATATGAACTCTAAATGATATTCCCTCTGTCCCTAATTAATTGTCCACTTTTGAATTGACATACCTATTAAGAAATCAATTAATGACATAGTGAGTTTATCATTTTACCCCTATTAATTATGAAATGGATGAAAAGTTCTGCATTTTTCAAAGTAATTAGTCATTTAATTAAGGGTATAATAGGTAAAAAAAATTGTCCTTTCTTGATTTGTCAAAATTGACAAGTAATTAGGGACAACTATAAAAGGAAAAATGGATAAGTAATTAAGGACAGAGAGTATCTATTTTGAATCCGGCCTCTATGAAACATAACGATTAGGTCCAATCATGTTTGGTGAAGCCTTGAAGAAATTTCTGGAGGGTCCAACATTGAAGGCGCTTTTATTTTGTTTCATGAAATTCAAATAAAGGCGAAAGCATCGTATTGGCTGGGAGAATCAAGCTGCCTTAAGATTCGGTGCCAATATCTTTACAATATTCAAAAGGATGATAGAGCCGGCGGCACACACATCTGTAAATCACCGCCCAGCTACTTCCCAAGGAAGATATTTAGTAACATGACTTGCAGAAATCAATAACTTAGCCTTGCAGAAAAATTGCATAAAATTTGGCGAGAAGATTAAAAAATTTATAATATTTTTTTTATTTTAAAATATACTAATTTTTTTTTTATTTTTTTAGTTAAAAAGTATTAAAGTTAAAATGATAAAAATATTCAAAAAGGTAAAATAACATAGCTAAAATATCATTCTGGCCAAATTTTCTGGCCAAAAGGATTTTTCCAATTATAAATTAGCACACTTATTAACAAAATTAATACTACTTAATTAATATAATGAGTTTATTATTTTACTCTTATTAATTAATAGGGTTAAAGCATATTTACTCGCTACTTTTTTTTAAAACAGTTATTCAATGTTATTAAATTGAGGATATAATAAAAAAATATTTTTTCTTAATTTATCAAATGACAAGTAAAAAAAGAAATCAAATTATTAAATACATGACAAGTATATAGAGACAGAAAGAGTAAAAAATTTGTCAGAGAGTCGTAAGTGTGTCATCCTACATTTTTAATCAAAAGTTTTAAATTTAACTTTTGAGTCTCAAGTAATGTGTGAAATTAGCAATCTGGCTAATGGTGTTTAGAAATTTAATATATACCAATAAATTCATTTGAACTATAATTTCAAAAGAAAATATTAATCTACACAATATTATTTTTCGATAAATGATATTTAAGTAATCACTTTTGAATTTACATATAGCTACATCACTAATCTTATAAGACATGAAGTCACACAATTAAATTTAATCAATCTCAATACAAATAGAAAAATATCTATACTTACACCAAAACTAAAAAAAAAAAGTAAAAGTCCAGCCGAAATATGGAGAGTGAGTGATGGCACCGTTAGTTTAGTTGTAGTTGGGGTCTCACATTTCAAGGCATCTGTTAGAGTTCCAACGTGAGCTTCTATGACCAGACACAAAGTCACCAACCCATAACTCAAGGAACTTGGTCACGATAACTACCTCTATACATTGATTTTTCTTCACCAGTCCTCTTTTTTTCTTTCTATGCCTATTCATTTACAACAACAACAACAACCCAGTGAATGTGGCGACATCGACGACGATGTCACACATCGCGTTGGGGCTGCTTGGATGAAATGGAGGCTTGCCTCTGGAGTATTGTGTGATAAGAAAATTTCACCGAAACTCTATGCCTATTCATTTGAATAGAAATATTATTTTCGTCACAAAATTTGATCAGATTGATAAAATAATATATTTCACACTATATGATTTTATCTTTTTAAATAATTTTCTTTTTTAACTTTAATATTTTTTAATTAAAAAATAGAAAAAAGATCAATTTATTTTAAAATAAAACAAATATTATAGACTTTTTAAATTTATGATCAAATTCTAGTCAAATTTTATGGTCATTTAGCATTATCCGATTTGAATTTTATAGTTTAAAAGAAATTCATCACAGAGAAAGGAATTTTTTGACTTACATACATATTAAGAAAAGGGAAAAGGGTAAAAAATATTCTTAAAATATGTGAAAGGAACAAAAATGTTCTTCGTTTATTGTTTGGCTTAAATTAAATGTCTTTACCATCAGTACTTTGGTTAAAAAATGTCCTTAAATTATGCAAAATGAACAAAAATGTCATCCGTTTGTAGTTGGGTCCAAAAATGTCCCTATAGTTACAAAATGGGTCAAAAATGTCCTTTTTCGAATAAATATTTTTTTTTCCTTTTTTAAACGCATCTTCTTCCTAATTAAACTATTACTATTAAAGAACACTATTTTTGTTTTTTTTTCTTCTAAAATCACTTTAACCAAAAAAATGTAGGATTTTTTTTTCTTAATCTCATTTTATCAATTAAAATAAAATATCATGTACACTTTCGACGGATAATAAATGTCATAAATAGAGATGACAAAATGGGTAATTCATATGGGTACCCATTCAAATTATCCATGGTTGGGTACCCAACTCATTTAAAAATGTGTAAAAAACAAGTCATACTCATATTAACCATTTATAAATGGATACTTAAATGTGTAAAAATGGATAAAAAGACTCATTTATAAAAGAAATAAAAGTGACAGTAATATTTTTTTAAGGTGTAGGAGGTCGGGGTAGGAATGGGTGGGATAAGGGAAAAAATATTTTATTTTATTTTTTGAAAAAAAAAATTCTTTTTGGAAAGGGGCTGGGTGGGTGGGGCTGAAGGGGGGTGGGGGTAGTGATGGTGATCAAAGTAGTAAAAAATAAATTTAATTTTTTAGGCGTTGGGGTTGGCGGGTGGGTGGGTAGTGATGGTGGTGGGTGATCAAAGTAGTAAGAAATAAATTTAATTTCTTAAAAAAAACAAATAAAATAAATAAATTTATTTTTTTAGGCGTTGGGGTTGTGGGTGGGTTGGGGGGGGGGGGGACTGGAAGGGGGGTGGTAGTGGTGGTGGGATGATCAAAGTAGTAAAAAATAAATTTAATTTTTTAGGCGTTGGGGTTGGTGGGTGGGTGGGTGGGGGAGTCGGAGTAGTAAAATAATAATAATTTTTGAGGTGTTGGGGATGGGGTAGGCAGGTTAAATTAAAAAAGTTCTAAGTATTTTTTTCATGGGAGTGGGGTGGAGTTGGGGGTGAGGCGTAAAGAGATTTTTTTTTCTTTTGAAGCTTTTAACATGATCCCTATAATTATAGAGCGACTTTCACATATAGCAAACATAAAAATCATATTTGTATGTTATAGCTATAGTTTGCATAATTGCGCTCCATAGCAAATTTTATGTTTGCTATGGAGCT
>JAJOOR010006000.1:0-15808 GCA_036250505.1 Solanum acaule | reverse complement strand
GGGAGAGGTGGGGACCACAAACTAGGAACATAACAAGACCTTGACTATTATATAAAGTTGACTCGGGCTTACACAGGGACGGAGGTAGTCTTCAGGATATGGGTTTGGTAGAACCCATTAGCTTGGGTAAAATCATGTATATACGCAAAGAAATTTATTAAATATGTACAAAAGTTGAAATTAGAAACCTAAACGAGCAGTTGAATTTGTTATCCTAGAATCCATAACCTATAAAGTTTAAATTATTTATGGTTTGACATTCCTTTTTACAGGATATTGATTAATAGCTCATTGAGTTTTTTTAAAAAAAAATCTTGACCATGAATATTTACCTTGCATTTTGAAGTATCTTCTTGTAATATTTAAGATACTAACTAATACATTTATATTACTAACCTAAGTGAAGCAATAAAATGTTATGTTGAATTGGTTGAGTAACACATATCATTTACATATTTTTTTCAAGTATTAACCAGTGAAATTATGATTTTTTCCATGTATAATAGGTGAAAATTTCTTGAGCCGAGGGTCTATTGAAACAACCTCTCTACCTTCTCCTACCCAGACCCCACTTTGTGTGACTACATTGGGTATGTTGTTGTATAATATCTTTCCTAGAGGCATTGCACAATGAGTGAACTAATCAATATTAGTAGGAGAAGCAAATTAGTGCTTTCTCTCTAAAGAAAGACATTTAAGAAAATGAATACAATGTTTCATGGATATGAGCCGAGGATCTTTTGGAAACAATCTCTCTACCTCCACGAGGCAGTGGTAAGGTTTGTGCACACTCTACCCTCCTCAGACCCCAGTTAGTGGGATTTCACTGAGTATGTTGTTGTTGTTTCATGGATATCAAGCACGAGAAAGTTCTGTATATATTAGAAATTACAGGCGAATCACACGTAATCATTGCAAAATTTAAAATTGTTACGGAGGGTAATAAGGGCCTCACTGAGTAGACTTAAAATACATAACTAATGCATCAGGTGAAACTGAAGTGCAAATTATTGAAGCATTGCTTACCCAGTAGCCAACTACTGGTTAGCATCAAAAGTTTGAATCTGATAACCGATGATGAATGGTAACGCAGCTCTGATTGAAGAAGCCTTGGAGATTCACTGTTCAGAATCTTAGAGCTACTCGTTGGTGTGACTTTCATCAGAAATATGATCAGCATGCTCCCACTGCCACAAAAGAAAAATATGTTTTTGTAAGTCCATTGATCAACAAAATCTCAAGCAAGAAGCATAAATATTCAAACATCACATATTATGGAAGGAATGCTGCTCATAAACTAGTTATTTGTCTCGACAATAACATACAGAGTTGAAGGGAGAAACTTACCGGCAAGGGGGTAAAATCATAATCTTTGAAAGTGAGAATCAAATCCCGACGCCTCATGAACTTATTGACATTCTGTTTGAACTCTTCTGGCATGTTGGTTATGATCAATTCCCTGAGACTTGGTTTTTTCCTCAGTCTTTCGGGAATGGTCATCAGTTTATTACAGCATCGGATATTTATCTCTATGAGCTTCTCCATTGCCGCTTCCTCCACATTCCACTTTTCCAAGTTCTTCAGTTTCCAAAGCTTTAGAACCCGAAGCTCTTTGAATCCTCCCTGAGGGCACACCATTTCCTTCCCCATATAGGAATCAGATAGAAGCCTGAGGACATTAAGATGTTGAAGCTTCCCAAGAATCGGCATAGGATCCTCTGTCAGATTTGAAAGAGACAATGTGACTACTTTAAGCCCTTGAGGTAAGCTTTCAGGCAGATTTGGTAATTTACCTAGCAAGTTTAGGTGGGAAAGATTGCTCAGACTTGACAGAGACAACGGCTCGTTACCAAAATGTGATGGATGTCCTACATCATTTATGGATCGTAACCTCAATGATTGAAGAGAAGTTAACTTTGAAATCCAATTGAGAAGGTGGTCACAATTGCTCAAACAGAAAGTAATGCCTGCCTCTCTAAGATTACACAACCGATCCAGTCCATTCTTCACTGGGCTCTCATCATCTACGGACAATCCCCACAGTGTAAGGAGTGTAGGCAAAGAATCGGTATCTGAATGCTTTGGCATGTCAAGACGGATGTGACTGAGATTGAGATGTCGCAATTTCTTTGATTTCCACATGGAGGTGGGTAAGTTATTTATGTTAGTGTGCTTCACATCTAATGTCTCAAGATATGGCAAGTCACCAACGGACGAGGGAAGAGCATCCAAGAAAGTCCATCTTAATCCTAAGTATCTCAAGTGAAATAAATCACCAAGATTCTCAGGTAAACTTGGCTTATACACTCCTTCCAGGTCAAGCACCCTCAGCAATCCGAAACCCTTAGTAATTACACGGCTTAGAAGGATGCCGACTTCCTTGGCTGGGGTGTCTTTCCTCTGGAAATTGAATGATAAGTAAGAGCGAAGATGTTCAAACCGAGAAGCATCACTATAAATATTCTTACTGCTTGCATGCTCAACAAGCCTTCTAACATTCAAGGGAAATGAATCTTCTGTGCTACATGTACTGCAGTGAACATGGAAAAGCCTGATGTTCTGGGCCTTAGGCAACAGATAGTCATGGAGAACGCCTAGTAACCGACATCTTCTGGGACTACCATCAGACCTAAATTTGGATATCTGAATCAAGCTCCGCTTGACTAGATCATCAAAGTTTTCTTGTACCACATCCTCCGGGAATTTATCTGGTTTGGGGTTTACAAAACCCTCTGAAAGCCACAAACGAAACAGCCTCCTTACCGGAACGTCATACTCTTTAGGGAATAGCACCAGGTAGAGTACACACAGTTTCAAATGGTCAGGCAGATTCGTATAGCTAACGGATACAATGTCCTTCGTTTTCCAGTTTCTGCGCAGTATCTTTTGAAGATAATCAAAGCGATTGGTATCTCCCTCGGTCGACAACATGCTGCCAAGAAGGACAGTATTCAGGGGGAGACCACAGCAGACCTTAAGAACTCGCTGCTTCGAATCTTGATGTTCCTTTCCTTCCTCCCAAGTATCCCAACCAGCTTTCTTCATGAACAATCTCCAGCTATATTTTTCACTTAGCTTTTTCACCTCATGGATACAATTCGGAGGAGATACATACCACATCGGACTAACACTGGTGGTGATGAGAAGTAGTGTACTTCCATTTCGACTGTCTAAGAAAACAGATCTCAGCCCTTCCCACATCTTCTCACTCTGTACATCATCCAACACAATCAAGTAGTTTTTTCCATTTAAGCACTCCAAAAGTCTAGTTTCCAGCTCATTGGGAGTAAGATCCACAGAGTCCTTGGAATCCCCCACCTGTTTTAGCAAGTTCTGCAATACATCTGGTTTATTAAACTCTTTTGAAATGGTGACCCATGCGCATCCAGACTTAAAATGGTTTTTGATTCTCCTACTTCTGTATACAGCACGAGCCAAAGTAGTCTTGCCTGAACCCATCTCACCAGCAATTTGAACGATCGGGGCCCTTCCTTCATCAGCTGTCGTGGTTAGTCTTTCCACTAAGTCATACACTTCTTGTTTAATGCCAAACATCTCCAGTTCTTCGTCATCATAAGAATTTGTGTACATGAGTCTGGCTTGTGTTTCACGGTCTAACCACAAAGACTTGTCGCTGATGCACCTCAGAGGTTTTTTTGTAGACATGAGCTTTGCTTTTTTTTCATGGTCTAACGTCAAAGACATGTCACTGATGCACCTCTGAGGTTTTCTATCTACCTCCTGTACTAGTTCCTCTTCATCACTCTCTGGGATCGCAAGATAGCTACTTCGTGCCACTGGACTTATTAGTCTGACTTTTGCAGAATCCTCATCGTTGTGATCTTCAATATCTCCATCTTCAGCTTCCCCACCATTCTGATCACCCATATAGGTGGTTGTCCCATTGCTACGCGCGTTCTGTTCACCAGTACCTTTGTGATTTTTATTGATCATCCGTTTGATGTCTGAAGGGATTCTCTTCATCTTCCTTCTCAGCTTTTGGCAAGACATGAAGTTCTTGAGAACCACAGAGTGATTCATAAAGCTCCATTTCTTGTTCTGACGGGCGATGCCAAGGGTAAAAGACTCAACAGTGTGCTCAACATAGTACAGACTATGCAGACACCCTTCAGCCCACTCCTTGAATTCTTCGCTATTTCTTTGCTCCTCGTTTGTGTCAGCAATGACGCCTTGCATTTCTTCTAAAGCTTTCTCTATCACCCTTTTGTTCATTATCTCGTCAGAGAGCGTATCCTTGAGTTTCTCTATCACCACAGAAGCTTCTGCCGCCAGCTCCATTTGTCCACAAGGATGCAATAGGCAAGAGCAACAGCGAATATTACGAAGATCCAAACCTACAAGTTGATCCGGTGAAGATTGTTAAAAAACCACAACAACTGGCAAAGGTAGAGTGTACACAGACCTTACCCTTGGCTCAAGAAAAACAGTCAAAATTGTTATAAGACAAGGGACCTGATATTCACTTAAGACTAGTTTAACTAAAGCAGTGAGCTAAAATAGACACTTTTTCCGTTCTTCTTCTTCTCGTGTTATTGTAACCAGGATTGTCGTGTTGAACTCACACTCAGATATAAACAAATTAAGGATGAAATGTTAAAAAATACTACCTAGTACCTACAAATATCAAACAATTTAATAGTACATTGTATTAATTGAAGGTTAAATGTGTTTAGTCGGATCAAGAGGATGGAATTCACCAAAAATAAGTGTAAATATTCGACACAATATGAGCAAATTTCCCTTTACCAAGGCTGGGAGTTATAGACGGGCTAACGATAATCTAGTTAAAATCTCTTTTGGCTACTACTAGTTCATTTCCAGTTGCATATTTGAACTCATAGCAGCAACTAAATCCATAACTTTAAATCCCAACAAAGTTGTCTCCGTGTGGCCTATAAATCGGAGGTACGAGCCATGGAATCAGCCACTAATGCTTGCATTAGGGTAGGTTGTCTGCATCTACATATGTTCCTTGGACTCTCCAAAAATGTTGTTGCACCCATGTCAGATCCTTTAAAAATTCACTACTTTTGGAGGATCCAACACGAACCCGTCGATATTTTTGAAGAGTCCAAGCAACATATAAGTCTACATCACACCCCTTGGTATGCGGCCCTTCCCAGGACCCTTTGTAAACATGGGATGTTTTACGCATCGTGCTGCCCTTAATTCCAATTATCCAAGACATAGATCTAAGCAACTCTAGAACATTAACCAAACCCATCTACAGATTAAGTCACATTTACATCATTCATCAAATTTTATCATGAAACTCAGAATTCAATACTAATCCACAACAACAACAACATACCCGGTATAGTCCCAGAAAGTGGGATCTGGAAAGGGTAGAGTATACGCATATCTGACCTCTAGGTAATATAGTTGTTTCCGATAGACCCTCGGCTCAAATAAAATTAGTCTAGAAAAAAAATGTAATGGAAATAAAGAAAACAACATACAGTAATAAAACAACAGATAGTAGCATAACAATACTACAACAAAATAATACTATAATCAAACTACACGAAACAACATATAATAAACAGAAATCAAAGAAGAAGAAACAAGAGTAATACTACGACTACTAGAATGGACAACAAGTCAATACCCTAAGCCCTTCACCATATCAGCAAAAAATTGGCTATAATTATGGAATCAGTACCCATAAACAATGTAAATCAACAATCTACAATAATTTTAACCATATATAAACAGTATAATTTTCAGTCAAAGAGCCAAAGTTTTATATGAGCACAGTATAGATACAAACCCATAGTTTTTAAAAATCCAATGAGTTGAATACTAAAAATCTTTTGAAAATTAAACTCATAAAACTTAAATTCTGAATTTACCTCTAACAATATAGTAACAAAATAAGAAACAATTTTATGAACAACCAACATTATAATTTTTTGAGAAAAAAAAAATACCTGTAAAAGAGCTCTGGAAAAAACACTCTTTGAGAATTGTCTAATCAAAAGTAAACCACAAAGACTACCAATCTTTTTTTTTTTATAATCAAGAAATTTTTGAGGGCCAGTGACACACAATTCGAAAAAATAGTAGCAATAATTTTCCAAAGACTAGTAATAACATATTATTCAAAATTCAATGAATCATGAAAAAATTAAAATATTTAATTTCCTCTGTATCGAACACATCAAGCTAGATGGCAATTCATTAGTTTATCGCTTGTGTATTACCATTCTACTTTTTAATTAAATTATGAATTGATTATTTATACATATTAAAATAATTTTTAAATATAAATTCATGATTTGAGTCGAATTTGTAACTTTAAGGCTGATTTCGCCCTTGTGAAGAAGTAGTTATGTAAAATACATAATATTTATGAGTTTGAGTTTAAATTTTAACTACAACACCTTTTATTTATCATGGTTTGTTCAGATATATTTTTGAATATATATATATTAAGGTCTTAATTTTTTTTAAATAAGCACTTTTAACTTTTCAAAAACTCGATAAAGTCCTAACTTATATTTGGTCCCCAGTTCACATTAGGACAAATTTGAATATTAAACACACTCCTAAATTGGTACTAAGAAATTACAGTAATACTTATTCAAAAGGTGATATTTGGATTGAGTTGGTCAAAGATGCCTTTAATCTAAAGTATAATAGAGGACAATATTAAATCTTTTTAATTTCTTCTAATATTTATGAATTTAGTTAAAAGCTTAACTTTAATATATTTTTTGGATTTACTTGAAAGACAGCTTTATCGAAAAAAGAACCTGTCCTTTAGATTCATTGAAAGAGATCCAGAAGGCAATGGCTTTTGTAAAGGGCAATTATCTAATATATTCACTCAAAAATAGGTTAATTATGCTTCATAGCTATAATTTGCTTATTACGATTCATAGTTACATGTTACAGGAAGGAGAGTGACGAGTGAGATTGGGAAAGGAAGGAGAGAGGGCAGAGAGGCAAATTGTATATGTATTATCTATCAATAATTGTATATATATAACTGATATATATATATATATGTATTTGTATATCTGACGAATAATATTAGGAGAGGGAGGAGAGAGGGCAGAGAGTGGAGAAATGTGAATTGTATATGTATATCTGTCAAAATAATTTTATATATATGTAACTGATATACATATGTATTTGTATATCTGACGAGCGAGATTGGTAGAGGGAGGAGAGAGGCGAGCGAGAGAAGGCAATAATTTGTATAATTCGCGGTTATGTTTGTATAATTCACGTGTATTTGTATAATTGAGTAATACAAAGTCTGGAATTATACAAATATGATAAAACTCAAAATAACGAATTGATACAAACACAAACATATGAACTTTAAATAATTGTACAAATTATATTATAAAAATTACATTATATAAGTTATATTATACAAAATTCGAAAATTGCACGTTTATTTAAACTTTAAAAAGTTATACAAAAAAAGATTGAAGGTATATGGTAATAAGACTGAAAAATTAAAGGAAATCATCAATACAAACCATCGTATACAAATACAAATCAAATGAAGAATTGTTAGTTGCGAATTATACAAATATGGTGAATTATACAAACGTGACTAATTATACAAACTGTAAATCAGCCCACGTAATTAATAGTTAATGTAAGTCGCGAGTGGTAATTATTATAAACTATAGATGTGATACTAATTAAGTAGTATAAGTTTGTTTAATCGCGTAATTTTTATTTTTTTTCCTAAAAGCCATGTGATAAGCTATACAATGTTTGATTTTAGTTTTCCTTCTCTGCATAAAATATAATATTAATAACATAATATTGTATTTAGCGCACACTTAAAAATGTGA
The DNA here is from genome assembly GCA_036250505.1 of Solanum acaule. Lineage (NCBI taxonomy): Eukaryota > Viridiplantae > Streptophyta > Magnoliopsida > Solanales > Solanaceae > Solanum > Solanum acaule. The sequence continues at coordinate 7,970 of JAJOOR010006000.1, read as the reverse complement.
TCAAAGTGTGCATTCCTGAACATCAAAAATTGATGAATGATAAATTATGAAAACACGATAGATTGAACTTATTAAAATGAATTCATATCTTAATTTTCTAAAATAACAAATTTAATAACCACAAATTATGAAGTTGATAGGACATAAAGCGTTTTTTTAATCCTATTTAATTTCCACCAACCAACTTTCTAAGAAAAGAGACGTAGAAAAGTTTGTGTTCTAAGAAGGAAAATGACTTTTAAGAAAAATGTTTTTATTCCATGATATTTTGGCATTTAACTATAAAAATAATAAATATAATAACGAAAGTTATTTTTCTCAAAAATTTAAAAAAAAAATGATTTTCCTTCTCTTAGTAGGATGACATCTATTTTGACTTTTATCTTTATATTTTTTGTTTCACTAATATTTTGGTGCAGTTGTGAGATTGTTTCACCCTTAATCAGAGGTATCAGATTCGAGCTCTGAGTATGAAAAAAATTATGTTGGAAGTGTCACCTCCAAATGGTCCTACAATGCGGAATTCAAATTTAGTCGGAGCTTCAATGCGTGCTTGGATTGTATTTTCACTCCACTCTCAAAAAAATAATATTTATTAATTGTATTTAGGTTTAAACATGAGGTTAATTTTCAAATATTATTTTTTTAATAATTTTCCAAAATATATATTTTTTAATTTTGAAGATTATATTTTTTTTTCCAACGCCACCATAAAGTCCGCTTCTAGCAGACAGCATACTTGACCAAATCCTTCGTAAAAGGCTGCCATAAATAGAAACAAAACTAGGATTAATAATTCTTTTTTGAAGAATTATTCTTGGTATGCGTTTGTTCATATATTTAAAATTTATGAAGATAAAGTTACGTTTAATTATATCTTTTTGTAAAAAATAGAAGTTAGTTTTTTATTTTCTATTTATAAAGATGGTTGGAAAATAAGTTCTGAGTACTTTTCCAAATTTTAAATCCACCTTCAGTTTTTTATTTTCTATTATGAAGATGGTTGGAAAATAAGTTCTGACTACTTTTCCAAATTTTAAATCCACCTTCAAGTTCAAATTGGAAATTTATAACCAAATATTAGTTTTGAATTTTATGTCTTTTGTTCAAATTGGAGATTTATTTTAAGAAATTTACTTTAATATGAACAAATATTAAAGTTAGAATTCATTTAGTACTACTTGAAGTCATTATTTTAAAATTCAGAACGCGTAAAATTAAAATCATAACTCTGTCTTGGTATGCGTTTATTTTAATAACAAATTAAAATAAATTCTTCATGTCTATCATTTAGTTGAATGACACAATTAACTACTCATTTTAAAATTGAAATTGATAAACATATTACATACTAGTATTATTTCTCACCAAATGTCCAATCAAAATCATAATTAGTTTCAAACAATGATTAGAAAATAATAAAACAAATTATTAACCAACAATAATTCCAATTATAAACATATTACATACTAGTATTATTTCTCACCAAATGTCCAATCAAAATCATAATTAGTCTCAAACAATGATTAGAAATAATAAAACAAATTATTAACCAACAATAATTCCAATTCCATTTCACTTAAGGATTTCAATTTCCAACTTAAATTCTAATTAGGAATCTTTCTCTTTCTTATATATACACATACTTTAAACCTATTATTCCGTGGCATACTCATAGTTTAACTACTTATAAATTATAAAATAAAGTTGAGTAACATTTCGATATGACTCGAAAAGTTCGTATGATCACTTCACTTTTCATTATCACTTCAATTTTCTTCTTCGCTACTCAGTATCATCTTTACCGTTATGATTTTATCTCCGCCATTAACGATGTACCCAAAATCACCATTACTATCTCTTCGAAAAATATCGAAAATTTTGCAGTTCATGAAAATATCTCTTCACCTGTATCTCCGGTGAATTCACTATTACCCGATTCAATTTCATCTGTATCGATTCTAATGCCGGATTGGGAAGTATTCGTTATTGTCTCTCCCGATTATACTCATCTAATTTCTCCTCACGATCCTTATATTTGTAAATTTGAAACAGGGGAAGTTTCGCCGGCGATTCCCGCCGGTGAGCTTCAATTTCCGGTCCGGTCATTGTTCAAGTGTGAGCTACCGAAGAGAGCTCGCCGGAGATTGCCGTTTAAACAACCTATATTGATGAAATCGTCGGAAAATCGGAATATTACGCCGGTGCCGGGGAAATCGCCGGAGATGTTACGGTGGACTTTTCTCGTTTATGATTCACTAACGACGGACGACGACGTCGTTTTGTTTGTTAAAGGGTTGAATAATCGGCAAGGGATTAATAGAGAATCTAGTGAATTTAAGTGTATTTTTGGGTATGAGGGTAATAAGGTAATTAGAACCAACGTAACGAGTTCGATACAAGAAGTTTTTCGATGTAATCGTCCTGATCCAACTGTTTTTGAGGGAGAGAGGATATCCGTCTCTCTCGAAATTATACTACATGTTCCGGTGGTTGTACCTTCTGTAGCGTATTACACTAGACCAAGGAAATTGGAAAGTAACAAGAAGTTAGAAAAAACTCGTGTTTGTGCATGTACTATGGTGTATAATGTTGGTAAGTTCTTAAAAGAATGGGTATTGTATCATTCAAAAATTGGTGTTGAAAAATTCGTATTATATGACAATGCTAGTGACGATGATTTAAACAATGTTGTCGATGAACTTGTTCGAGATGGCTATGATGTTAAAACTTATTCTTGGGTATGGCCTAAAACTCAAGAAGCTGGTCTTTCTCATAGTGCAATTTATGCTAAGGATTCTTGTTCTTGGATGATGTACATTGATGTGGATGAATTTGTGTATTCACCTTTATGGTCTAAATTATCGCGTCCATCGAAATCTCTATTACCTTCTATGTTACCAAATCCCAAGAATGTACAAGATTCGTCACTTGATAAGAGACATATCGGGGAAATTACCATCTCGTGTTATGAATTTGGACCATCAAACAAGAAGTCTCATCTTATAACGGGAGTGACACAGGGATACAACTGCAGAAGAAAGGTAGAGAACAGACACAAGTCTATAGTATTATTGGATGCTGTTGATCACTCTTTGCGCAATGTTATTCATCATTTCATACTGAAACAAGGGTACAAGATAAAGAAAGTGAATGTTCGTGACATGGTATTGAATCACTACAAGTTCCAAGCTTGGTCTGAATTTAAGGCTAAATTGAGGAGAAGGGTATCGGCTTATGTTGTCGATTGGACTAAAGAATTGAACCCACGTTCAAATGATCGAACCCCAGGACTAGGATTTAGTGCGGTTGAGCCTAAAGATTGGCCATTGAAGTTTTGCGAGGTATATGATAATGGTTTAAAAGATTTGACACGGAGATGGTTCGGACTAAAGTCTCCAAATCGGATACATTATCGTATGGTATGGCAAAAATGACGAGTTAGAATTGATTGATTATTTTTAATTATAGCAATATTTTTTTTAATTTGATTCTTTATGTATAGAATACAATATTAAAAGATATATTTGTACATTCAACAAGTTTTTAGTTTAAGACCAATGATTCAGAAAGTCTTTTTATTTTCTTAAATTTCGTGTTAGATCAAAATCAAGCAAACAATTTTAAACAGAGGGTTCATCATTACTAGTTCTTGTTTTGTGCTAATTAATCCTCCCCAAATGCAAGTAGCTAACCTTATTTCTTTTGGAATTAACTTTGAGTTGTTACTGGGGTGCATGGTGACATTTATTTTTCCAAATGATCAATGAAAACAAATGATATAGTTATAAGCTAAATAGGATAATTAAAGAGGTTCAACGTCTAAAGAAACTTGCTAATATCAAGGTAGAACGTAACATTATTTCAGAAAGGTCAATAAGGTTGCAGACCATCTTGCTAAATTAACTGCGAGCAGTTAGAATGAGTCCTGCTATGATACCTATCAACAACTTCTTATGGGGGCTAGAGGTTCAATCAAACTGAACCCTTTTACTAGATAGGTTGTCCCTTTTTGCGAGATTTGGAATGTCTGAGTTAGTTTCCCGTACCTTCTTTTTATAAAAGATAAATTCTTTATCCTTGTGTTATATTCGGAGGTAAGGCCAAACCCCCCTCCCATATGTATCATCCTATATATAACAATCTTAACATGTGATATTTAAGTTTAATCGTTATTAGATATAAAAAAAATGACATTAATTTTATTTATATATTGACTAATAAGGAAAGTTAATAACACATCAAATGATATTCGAACATGTACTTTCGATGAACATGTGTGATTTAGGGCGAGGCTAGTAAAACGTTTGATTTAGGCCCTAAAATTTGAGCCACCAAAAAAATTTAAAAACAAATTAAAAGAAAGGTATATATTTTAAAAAGAAAAGGAAAGAGATCAAATCTATCTACTTTTTATTAGAAATATTTTAAAAATTTGAATTAAACAACTCAAATCTTCGTATTAATAAATGAAGTTCTTACAACAACATCCAAATTCCAAGCTAAATGTATATATGTAAGCAAATGAATAACATTTTATTAACTACAATGCATTCTTTCTTTTATAAATATTAATATCACTTAATATGTTAAGTTAAACTTTTAATATCTTTTAAGAATACAATACTTTACCCTATTATGATAATGTGTATGTGCATATATTTAAGGCCTCTTATTATTATTATTACGCCCTTCTATTCTGATCTATCATTTCTATTAGAAAAATTCTCTTTTCTTCACCTAACTTACCTACTTTTGCTCCTACTGGATCTTCCCGTATTATCATCTTCCAAATTCTCATCTTTTGAGTTATTATGGCCGGAAAAATCCTTACGATTTTCTTTCTCATTACCACTTCAATTTTCTTCTTTGCTACTCTGTATCACCTTTACCTTCGTGATTCTATCTCCTCTGTCTCCTCCTTCTCCGTTGATAACAATTATCTCCGACTTTCTGATCCCCCACCATCACCACCACCACCACCGAAAATCACCACCATTACTATCTCCTCCCCAACCCCACCCCCACCCCCAAAAATCGCCATTACTATTTCCTCGAAAAAATCTGATAACCTCGTTATTCATGAAAATAACTCTTCACCTATAACTCCATTTCAAATTTCTCCGTTACGTGGTCAAATTTCATCTGTATCGATTCTAATGCCTGATTGGGAAATTTTTGTTATTGTTTCTCCGGATTATACTCATGTAATTTCTCATCACGATCCTTACATTTGTGTATACGGAACAGGGGAGATTTCCCCTGCTATTCCTGCAGGGGAACTCCATTTTCCGGTTCGGTCTATGTTCAAGTGCGAGTTTCCAAAGAGAGCTCGCCGGAGATTGCCATTTAAACCACCCATATTGATGAAATCAACCGAAAATCGAAATGTTAGCATGATATCAACAATGCCCGAGCTGTTAAGGTGGACGTTTCTCGTTTACGATTCTCTAACAACAGATGAGGACATTGTTTTGTTTGTTAAAGGGGTGAATAATCGTCAAGGAATTAACAGAGAACCCAATGAATTTAACTGTATTTTTGGGTACGAGGGCAATAAGGTAATTAGAACCAACGTAACGAGTTCAATACAAGAAGTTTTTCGATGTAATCGCCCTGATCCAATTGTTTTGGAAGGAGAGGGAGTATCAATCTCTCTTGAAATTTTACTTCATGTTCCAATGGTTGTACCTTCTGTGGCTTATTACAATGCACCACGAAAATTGGCAACTAACAAGAAGTCAGAGAAAGCTCATCTTTGTGCATGTACCATGGTGTATAATGTTGGTAAATTCTTAAAAGAATGGGTATTGTATCATTCAAAAATAGGTGTTGAAAAATTCGTGTTATACGACAATGCTAGTGATGATGATTTAGACAAAGTTGTCGATGAACTTGTTCATGATGGCTATGATGTGAAAACTTATTTTTGGGTATGGCCTAAAACTCAAGAAGCTGGTTTTTCGCATAGTACAATTTATGCTAAGGATTCTTGTTCTTGGATGATGTACATTGATGTGGACGAATTTGTGTATTCACCTTTATGGGCTAATCTATCGCGTCCATCTGAATCTCTATTGCATTCTTTGTTACCACATCCTAAGAATATACAAGATCCATTGCTTGACAAGAGACAAGTTGGGGAAATTAGTATCCCGTGTTATGAATTTGGACCATCGAATATGAACACTCATCCTATAACAGGAGTGACACAAGGATACAACTGCAGAAGAAAGTTTGAGAATAGACACAAGTCTATTGTATTCTTGGACGCGGTTCATCACTCTTTGCTCAATATGATTCATCATTTCATATTGAATAAAAGATATAGGGGAAAGAAAATGAGTGTTCATGATATGGCGGTGAATCACTACAAGTTTCAAGCTTGGCCTGAATTTAAGGCTAAATTTAGGAGAAGGGTGTCGGCTTATGTTATTGATTGGACTAAAGAATTGAACCCACACTCAAAGGATCGAACCCCAGGACTAGGATTTAGTCCGGTTGAGCCTAAAGGTTGGCCATTGAAGTTTTGCGAGGTATATGATAATGGTTTAAAAGATTTAACACGGAGATGGTTTGCACTAAAGTCTCCAACTCCATTACATGATTATCGTATGGAATGGCAAAGATGACTAGTTAGCGTCTATGTTGCTTAGACCCTTAAAAGATGGTATGACACTCGTGTCAGGTCCTTCAAGAATACATAACTTTGAAGATCATTTTGAAGGATCCGAGCAACATATAGGTCGAAATTTTTCTTTAAGAGTTATTTATTACTCATGTATATTATGACACATTGATTTTTTGCTAGCATTGATTGAGCACCAGCTGTAAATTTACAGCCTGAATTGTGATCACTAAGAAGCTTAGAGGAAACTTATTTTTGTATAGACATTTGATTGTTGTTTTATTAATAATTAGTTAGATTTCCTCATTGAATTCTTTGTTTTGATTCATCCAATGTTCAATACCTTGTCGTTTTAATTTGTTTGTCTTACTTTCATTTATATTTTGTTTAGAAAGGAATGATGACTCTTTCCTTTTTTTGACAACTCTTTGATTTCAACTTTTTACATGACATGTTTAAAATCATATAATTAAAAGATATTCTGATACATTAATTATGTTTTTAGTTTAAGATAAAAAGATACAAAAGTTTTTGTTTTACTCTTAAGCTTTGTATCAAATTGAAATCAGACAAACAAATGAAAACTGAGGTTTCATTATTAGTTCTTGTTTTGTGCTAATTAATCCTCCCCAAACTCAAGTAGCTAATCTTATTTCTTTTGGAATTATTCTGGTGTAGTTTGCATGGTGGCTTACAAAAATACTTCTATAGTTTGTAGTTTAAAAAAATGCACAATTTTAATGAATTTTATGTGATTAGAAAAGCATACTATACCATTAAAAGTAAAAATAAGAAAATGACATTAATTTTTTAGGTAATATTGAATTAACATCACCATCAAATGGAATAGAGGATAGGATATTTGACCATGTGTTTTTCAGATTTAACGTCTCTATCAACTATTCTTTATCTAAGTTACCTACTTTTGCTCCTACTAGATCCAGGAGAGATTTGACACCTAATTCTCCGATTTATTACTCATTTTTTTTCTGACTCGATAAAAATTACACTCTCTAGACTATTGTTAAATTCTTTAAAAATTAATTATTGCCAATGATTAATAAACAAAGAATTGAATGCAAACTAATTAATGAGAATAAATAATGAAGAGGAATATATTTCAAGGTAAATATGGCAAAATACTTGTCATGTTTCACTTTTCGAAAATTAAATATTTGTATGAATTTTTATCAACTTTTTAACATATATTTTTTCTATCATATATATTTTGATATAATAAGAATTGTTACTTATAGTACCTTGCGTATAGTTTTATTGAATATTTTAATAAAAGTTAAAAATGATATTCAGAAGTTAAAATTATGTCTGAACATCAATTTAT
>JAJOOR010005999.1:0-27906 GCA_036250505.1 Solanum acaule | reverse complement strand
ATGGGTAGAAAAGGGTCATACTTTTTAGATGATTCCTTTAGTGCTTTTTAGCATAGACTAGTGGATCCACTTAGTAGTTCAGGTTCTATACCCTCGGCAAAGTATAGGATGCTCTGGCAGCGTGAGGGAAATCGTTGTAACATCACAATAGCTCTTACACAATGGTTGTCGGTTAGAGAAACTCCCATATCAGTATTTTGTATTTTTATATACATCAGAAGTATTGGTATTTTTATATACAAACATAGTTCATATTGTATCTTTGTATAAATACTGAGTTATTATTGTATTTCTAAATACACGCAGAGTTGACATAATATTTTAAAATAGTTTTTCTTTATATTACACTTGTTTTAAACTGCTTTATATTGAAATGAGTTCAACTATGTTGAGTTGAGTTGATCCAGGTAAGTTCTTCAGTTTCTTTCAGATTCTTTTCAAGCCTTGTTATGTTTAGCATTTCAACTCGCATACTCGTACATTCAATGTACTGATGCCAGTTGACCTGCATCGTATTATGATGCAGATGTAGGTAACCAAGATCAGCATCCAGTGCATCGTAGATCGGGTTGAGCACTCAGAGTCAGTTGGTGAGCCTTCTTGCTTTCCAGAGAGCTCCTTTTTCATTTGCTTTCAGTTTTAGTATTTCAGTTATTAGGATGATTGGGGGTCTTGTCCCGACATTCATCTCAGTTATTAGATGCTTCATAGATAAACAGTCAGTTAGTTCATTTGTCTTTATTGTGTTATTGACTTATGTTCAAATTTGAGTTGCCATTTTGACTAAGTTAAATGTTTATTTTTAAACATTATGAGTTCAGTTTGATATAGTTTAGTTATCTTGCATTTGAGTACTTTTTCTTAATGCTTAAAGTCTTCCGTTGATTAAGTAAGCCAGGCCAAGTGTTCGCTTGGCACCAGCAATGGTTCTCGATTGCCAGTCCCGCCCAGAGTGTAGGCTCGGGGCATGATACCTCCTCTGGAAATAGCATATTTAGTACATTAGGATTCCACCTCCCATTATTGACTAATTGATTGACATCTTCAAACTGGTGAGATCTTCTGTTAGTCACTGGGAGATAATATTGTACAACTCCAAGCTTAGTCCAGTTGTCATACCAAATGTTAGCATTCCCACACTTTGGCTCCCTCCAAATATCTTGATCAACATAATTTATGTCTTTAATCATATACTTCCAAGTCTAAGAACCCACTTTCCATTCTACCACTTGAGGAGCATATCTTTTGCAATATTTATTCCACATGAAGATAGTCCACATTGACTTTTGAGTCCTAAATATCCACCATAGTTTAGAATGTAATGCTTTTGAAATATCAAACAGTGATGTAAAGCCTAGATCTCCTTCTTCTTTAGGCCTGCAAATAATATCCCAAGCAACCCAATGTTTGTTTCTGCCCACCTCCTTGAAATTCCATAGAAATCTTGCAAACATTCTATGTAACTCATTAATCACACATTTAGGAGGATTTATAGCAGACAATAGATATATAGGGATGTTATTCAGAATATTATTTACTAATACAGATTTACCTCCAAAAGAAATGATCTTCCCTTTCCAGGTTTGCAATTTGTTATGTACCTTTTTAATGAGATCTGAATAGTGATTCTTTCTTTTTCTAGAATGTCCAATTGGACACCCTAAGTATATCAAAGGAAATTTTCCTCTGGGGAATCCTATATAACTTTCCACCTCCTAGATCACAGTTCTAGCAGTTTTATTATGCACATAAAATAAACTCTTCTCCTTATTGATCTTCTGCCCTGACTGTTGCTCATACTCCTCCAAAGTTTGCATCACTAACCTCAAAGACTTCTTATCTGCAGAAACAAATAAGATAGTATCATCTGCATATGACAAATGATTAATGTTATCACTCCATTTTGGCATCCCAAATCCCTTTAAGTTCTTATTTTCAAATAAAGAGTTTCGGGCTCTAGCCAACACTTCTGTAGATAAAATTAACAGAGCAGGAGACAAAGGGTCTCTTCATTTCACAACCCTAGTAGAATGAAAGAAACCATAGGATTGCCCATTTATAAGAATAAAGTACCAATTATTAGCCAATAATCTCCAAATCATATCCACCACTCTATTATTAAACCCCATTTTTTTCAGCACCTTTATCAAATACTTCCAATCCACTCTATCATAAGCTTTGGCCATATCCAACTTAATTACTACATTAGCAGGTTTGCCTCTTTTCTTTATATTTTTAATGATTTCTTGGGCCAATAAGATATTTTCTATGATATTTCTGCGCTTCAAAATCCCAGACTGATTTTTAGACACTAGAGTAGGGAGATATGCCTCAAGCCTGTCATGAATCAATCTTGATATTACCTTATTAAGAAAATTACTTAAACTAATTGGCCTTATGTCAGAGAATGACTGAACAAATTCTTTTTTGGCAATAAGACCAAATTAGTATGTGTAATAGACTTAGGTAAAGTGCTGTCTGCAAAGAAAGCCATGATCATTTTTACAATATCTCCACCAACAATATCCTAGCAGCTTTGGAAAAATATACCAGTTAACCCATCTGGGCCACTAGCACTTTCTCCATTCAATTCAAAAATTACCTTATTCACTTCCTTTTCTAATGGTGCCTTTGTAATACCCCTATTCATCTCCTCAGTAACTAGCGTAGGCACATGATTAAGAAGAAACAAGTCTGCAGGGACATTTTCACTAGAAAATTGCTTTTGAAAAAAGAGACAGCCTCAACAGCCACCTGCTCATTCCCTTCTACCCATTGCCCATCTTCTTTGATGATTCTTGAAAGCGAAAGTCTCTTTCTCCTCCCTTTTACTAGACTATGGAAAAATCTAGTATTTTTGTCTCCTTTTGAGAACCACTGAATCCCTGCCTTTTGTCTCCAAAAATCCTCTTCAAAGTGTAAATATCTCTTCAATTCAGCCTGAGCGAGCACTCTGAAGGACAGTTCTATTGCTTACAGTAGGATTTTCTTCAAAAAGTTCTTCTTTGAGCCTCACAATCTCCTCTCTAATAATTAGTTGTTTAAATATATCTCCAAATCTTTCTTTGCTCCAACAAGCAAGATCATACTTAGTATTCTTCATTTTCTGCTTAATAGTAATAAAAATATCTGAATTCTCCTGAGCAACCCAACTTCTTTTCACCACATCCTTAAAGTCAACCTCTTCCACCCAAAATTTCAAGAATTTGAATGGTTTTCTAATATGAGGTTGTTGTCCACCAAAAGAGAGTAATAATGGGGCATGATTTGATCCTATTCTAGATAGGTGCTCCATTTTCACATGTCCAGCCATGTCATGCATTCATGATTTATCAGTATGCTGTCCAGCCTTTTAAAGATGCATTCACTATCAGCTCTGCCATTCCACCAGGTGAAAGGACTACCTTTAAAGTTTATGTCGAGCAAGTCACAGGAATTAACACAAAAAGCAAATTCCTCAACTTCATTAGGTGTCACTGGAAGCCCTCCTATCTTTTCTTCATCAGACAAGATTACATTGATATCACCCCCAACTATCCATTGGGAGATTCATGTTGTGAGAAAGAGAGTAGCTATCATTCCAGATAGTGAGCCTTTCTTGACCGTCACATTTGGCATAAAAAATGGTAGTAATCAAAGATTCACGGGAATTTTGAAAATTCAATTGTAATGCCAGCTGTTGTTCTGTATTAGATAACACTCCAACCTAAATGTGATCCTGAATAAACACCAATATCTTTCCATTTATATTGTAATTTGCATACTACATGCCCAGCCTTCTATTATACTTGTGAATATTCTTGGCTTCTTGAAATGGTTCCATTAATGCAATTATAACAAAATTATGATATTTGTGCAACATTTGAGTTCTATGGAATGAATGTTGAGTTCTGACATATCTCACATTCCAAAATAATGCCTTCATTATCATTTAAATGTTGTTTTTCCTGACCTTTAAGGATTCACCCTAATAGGTTTGCTCTCCCCTTTAGTCCTTAAAGTGTTGTTGTTTGTAGATGATTGAGGTGACAAGTCTGCTTCATGATGCACCTTCCTTTCCAACATCAGATTTGTTTCTTCCACCATATCCTCTACCTTTTTCTCCCCCTCCACTTCCATCTCTCCATTGATAATAGTCTCAGGTATCTGATGTGAAACTATATCTTGTAAATTGCTTAATGGTCTTGTTTTTGTACAGGTGGTTAATGTTTGAGGAACAGTCAGCATCTGCATATTATTTCCCTGATGAAGCACCTGTTGATCAATGCTTCTTGTAGGAGAAGAAATCCCCAACTTGTCTATTCCATTATACATGGGATCATGGTACTTTGCATCTGACAATTCCAATGTTACTTTCTCCTTCTCTGTCCCCATTGGTATAGATTTGTCAATTATATTTGCTTGTTTTATTAAGTTCTCACTCCTTATATCTTGTACAGTCCTTACAGCTTCATCAATCTCATAGTTTATCACTGCTTGTACAGGGCCTTGTTGCTCCCTTACCACCACTGTCCCAATCTTCTGCTCCACCTCCGACTCCCTCTCCTGAGATTTGTGTTGGAATTGTGTTTTATTAGTCTTTTGATTCTCCTGTATATTTGGTATTTCTGTATTCCCTATTGTCTGCTCCTCTTCACTTTTATTCTCTTATTCTCCTTGATCTTGTAGAGTGTCAAAAGTATTGTTAAGATAAATGTCATTAGTTGCAGGTTGATTCTTCTCCTCTTCAAGCAAATATTCTCCAGTTTTAGTATCCCTTTTAAATCTTCATTTGGTGGGATTCCACCTCATGTCTTGAAACTTTCCTCTTCTTTTCACGCCACGAGCCTACACCCTGGGCGGGACCATTGCTGGTCCCAAGCGAACCCTTGGCCTGGCTTACTTAACTCAGCTGAAGATTTAAACTAAACAAAGATAAGTTCATATAATAAATTGGAATGTTATAAAAGAACATTCAACTGGCCATTAAGGTAAACTCAAGTCTCAACATGGAATAATGACAATGAAAAGACAAAAAAACTAGCATTTGACTGTCTATGAAGCCTCTAATAACAACTAAGATGGATGTTGGGACAGACCCCACAACATCCTAATAAAATAAACTACAACGGAATGAAATGGATCCTCTGGAAAGCAAGGAGGCTCACCAACAGACTCTGGACTGCTCACCGGATCAACGATGCGTCGGGATGCCGATCCTAGTTACCTGTGTCTGCATCATAATACGATGCAGGCCAACTGGCATCAGTACATTAAATGTACGAGTATGCGAGTTGGAAAGCTAAAATACATAGGCTAGAAAGAATCTGAGAGAAACTAAAGAACTTACATGGCTCAACTCAACTCAACATGACTGAACTCATTTCAATATAAAACAGTTTAAAAGTAAGTGCAATATAAAGAAAAGTTGTTTAAAAACATGATATCAACTCTGTGTGTATACAAGATACAAATAACTCTGAGATGTATTTAAAATACAATAAACTGATGTATAGAAAAAAATACAATAACTTTTGTGGGAGTTTCTCTAACCGACAACCATCACTTAAGAGCTATAGTGATGATATAACGATCTACCTCACGCTGCCAGCGCATCCTATACCTGGCCAAAGGTATAAGACTTGAACTGCCTAATGGATCCACTAGTCTATTTCGGAAGGGGTTCATCTAAAGTATGATCCATTTCTACCCATGATGGCTACATGGTTTTATGGAGACGTGAGTTATTTGAACTCATGCTCGCCCCCAATTCGGTGCTCAATACTACTCCTAAAATATACTAGCTCTTATGTTTTAAAGACATACTTCTTCTGTGATTTGAGATTAGTGCTCAAAACTTAGCTCAAAGGCTATCTTGGAAATCTCAGTTTCCCTGCTTGCTTCATTTAGAAAGCTAATACTCTTTTCTGAAAACTAGCCCGAAGGTTCTTTGGAAATCTCAGTTTCCGTTCTTATTTAAATGTGAAAACATTTTAAATCTCTTTGGGAATAGTTAGTCCCCATATACTTTTGAAGAAATGGACTTGAAACTTTACTTTTTACTCTTTACTCAACTTGAACCTTAAGTCTTAAAACAAAGTTAAAAGCATTTGCAAAAGACTTCTTGAAAAGACTCTAAGAATTTCTTAGACTTGACTCTTGACTTTCCTTCAATTTAAATTTAGGAATTCAAGGTTATGATTTATGTTTCTGGATGATTTGTAGATGTTTAGAAGTCATTTAGAGTAGTTAGAATCAATGGAAAGTGTTAGTACACTTTAGAAGAACTTAAATAGGCTAGACGACGAAAAACTGACAAAAAACGACGATTTGGGCGCATCCTGGGCGCGTCCTGGACGCGCTGCGCCAGCCCCAATTTACTGAGGCTCTATTCTGGAGCACTGCTGGCACGCTACCCCAGAACCTCGAGCGCATCAGGGGCGCGTCGTGCCAGCCTCCCTTCAGGCAAAATTCTGACGAACTTTTACTCTCGTTTTCTGATCCTAAATCATTTTAATCCGATTCTTTTTCTCAATTTCACTTTAGATTTATGTACCCAAATCATATACACAAGGATCTAACTCAAGGAAATCAAGAACTCAACTCATGTTCAAGAACGAAAGTAATTCAAGAACCACATTCAATAACATTCAAAATCCAATCTTTTTTAGATGAAATCGCTGAATCAAACATGCTTGGCACGTGGATGAACGAACCCAACGTTGAGATAGACTCATATACCTTAATTGATTGAATCCTCGGCGAAATTCGCAGGCAATTCCTTACGACGACGACGACGAATCTAGCTTTTTCCTCCTTTCTCTTTTCTTGTGTTCTTCCTCCAAAACCCTAGTTCTATTTGGTAAATGTCTAAACTGATCTAATTCAGCTTATACCCCTAATTAATTACCAAAAACGAATTTAAATAAGAGGGTAAGGAAAAGACCAAACTACCCTTTAAAATCCGGATTGGACATTTCCTTAATCCAACAACCCAACTTCCAAAGGGAATATCTCACTCATACGAACTCAGAATCGCGCAAACTTGGCAGCGTTGGAAAGATAATTCCAAGAGCTTTGCAACCATATACAAAGAAGGCAGTTGTATAATTCGCTATACATATACAAAAGAAAGCAGTTATCTACAAAAGATCAATTGTATAATCTGTGTATGTATAAAACGAGAAAGAGAGAAAGGCAATTTAAAACTGGGCAAGGAAATATTTGTATTGTATAATTATAAGTGTATAGGATGAAGATATATGTATTTGCATGTGTATATACAATTTTCTCTCGCTTTATATAAACAAAAGCGCAATTTATACATTTCATTTCTGTTTGTATAAGCGAGAGAGGTGAGCGAGATTTGGGAGAGTGGCGAGCGAGATCTGGGAGAAGGGAGAGAGGGGAACGAAAATATATGTATATATACAATTTCCTCTCGCTTTATACAAACACAAACACATTTTATACATTTGTGTTTGTATAAAAGCGAGAGAGGCGAGCCAGACTGCCACCAAACGAGAGTGGCAATCAAGATTCCACCAGGGAGAGTGGCGAAAATAGCAATAGTTTGCTATAGGGTACAATTAAATCAAAGTATATTTATAGCATTTAATTTGAATTAATAGTTTGCTATTATATACAATTTTCCCTAAAAATAATGTTGAATCCTTAAATCCTTGTATTTGTATATTTCGCATCTCGAATCTCCACATCATGTTAGTATTTTTTGCTATTCTTTTTTTATTATTACGTGCTTGAATTTTTATTTTTATTTTTTACTATTTGCTTGTTACTATGAAATAATTTATTCATTAAATTGATTACAATTATCCGCAATCCTCTATTATTTGATCCTCAATTACTAATGTGCAGATTACATCATATAAGTCTAAATTAGACTAAATTTAATAGAGAAGTATTATTATTAAAATAAATTACAACCGTTCAAAGCCAATTTTAACGACTCAGACTTCAACTAACTTGGAAGAACACGCTAATGAGTCAAAAAAAAAAAATCTATGAAGGGAAGGAAAAGAAATTGATTTAAGTTCATTGTTGATTGATGGAAAGATTACCTATTCGGAATTATCAACCAAATGATCATGATGCAATAAGGAGATCATATCTTCAACAAGGTCCATTCCAACAAGGTCATATATTCCCTTTTTTCATTTTTTTTAAGATGTTGATCATTTATTTGCAATACGTACAATTGAATAATGTTGTATAAAACATTATTTAATAATATGAAGATGTGAATGATTTAATTTAAAATTTTAATATATTATCTAATTAAAAGAGTTGACAATTTTTTAATTTTTTTTTAAATTAATCAAAATTTTATACTTTTAAGAAAGATATTTTTTCATATAGTTCACTATTAATGGGGCCTCAAATTTTTTGATGCCTAAAGCAAAACCTTCATTGATTTTCTCCTTGAGTCATTCTTGTCCCTTTAATGGTGACACCGCTTAGAAAAAATCATGCATACGCCACTTTCTATAATACTAGTTAAATATATCTACTGCTACATAGAAAAATAAGACATGAAAAATATAGAATATAACATAATACAATTAAGTTGTTGTCTCAATGTCCTTCCCTACTAACAGACCCTTTAAAAACTCCTCTAGACCTTTGTTAGATTTGTTATCAACAATTATGTTAGTTGAAAAGCAAATCCTAAACCTAGTGAAATTAGTAAATTGAATTTGAGAGAGAGAGAGGCGGTGAAAATACTTAATAAGTTTATAAGATTAGGTTAATTAAGTTACTCGTGTTATAGTAAATAAAAATTGGTAACTTAAAAAATAAAGTAAATTTATTATAATTAGGACATATACTATTTTCCCAATTTAATCTTAAATATTTTAAGTTTCTTAAAATAGAATACCAAGTGACAAATCAACTAGGACTAGGAGTAGGATACTAAACCAACTTGAAATAGACTTTAATTAGATTAAAACATTTAAATCCTTCTTAAGCTAGATTTAGGATCGGAATATCTATAAATTATCTTGATCCACCATTAAGTGTTTCATTCTTTTGTAAGATTAAAATTAATTGAGCTATTAGCACTATGGAGATTTTCGATTACAAAGAGTCAAAATTGCATTACTCGTTTGCGTATCCCAAAAGAAAATTAAGAATTTTCAACCATTCTTCTACGTTTGAATTAGTCGAAATTCAATTAATTTGCAAAACCGAACATCTTTGGCATAATGCTTCCGGTAAACAAATCAAACGCGAACGTCCACAAATCTCAACATGTTTCACTATGAAATTACAAGATTTCAAGAATCCAAAAAAGGCTCGTCAAGCCTTACACAACCAACTAAGAACTTGCAAATTTCCATCCTTCGAATGCAAAATGATCGTTGATGAATTGATCGAATTGGCACATAAATATCGTAATCGTTCTGTGGTCATTGGTGATCGTTGCGTGTTGGAACTTGGTGTTAGGTTTGATATGTCTCATATTTACAAGCAAATATATGAGAAATATCGAGTCCGAAGCCAAAAGGGAAACTTTTAAATTAAAAAAAACTAAAACGGCACATAAAAAAAAATATTAACCAAAAGGGCAAAATCGCTCTGTCAGGAACGATTTTCTTCTGACAAAACAAAAATAAAAATCGCTGCTGAAAGCAGAGCAGCGATTTTCTCAAAAAAAAAGTTTTTTTTTTAATTTAATATTCTTTTATTATTATTTATGATATATAATTCAATTTTCCTCATGCTTCAATAATTTTATTGAGTATACTGTCGTCTTGTTTATCATTTTTATATTATTAATAATTAACAATAGGCATGAATAGACATGAAAATAATAGCACTAGGCATGAAAAACGCTGCCCCTATAGCGATGTGTAAGGAAAAAAAAAATTGACTTAAAATCGCTGCTGTGGCAACGATTTTTTAATTTTTTTAATTTTTTTTTTTTTACAAAATTGCTTCCCTAGCAGCGATTTTTAATTAAAAAAAAAAGAAGAAAAGTTTTTAGACGAAATCGCTGCTAGGGCAGCGATTTTTCGTCATTTTGTCAAAGGGAAATCTCTTCGTCAAGAGCGATTTTATCCTTTTGGTTTTCAAAAAATTTGATGTACCCTTTTGAAATTTTTGACAATTTTTTTTGCCCTTTTGGCTCCGGACTCTAGTAATATCATGGCAAGAACTCTTTCAAGTATAAACTGTGAAATATGTGAAGAAGGTATATATGGAGGATCAGCAATTATAAAAATGTGCAGACATATATTTCACTTCAATTGCATGAAAAGTTGGTTAGACAGGAATATTGGTTGCCCTACATGTACTCATGTAACCCCATCTTATCTAGATTTTATTAGTTTCTAAGTTTTTTTTTTGGGGGTGTGTTCGTGAATATTTTGATATTTATAGCAGCTTAGGTAGATTAACTTCATGTTAATATTTTTCAATCTTTATTATACATTTTTGAAGTTTCATGTGTTTAATTGGTTGTTTTCTATAACTATTTATTAGCTATTTTTTTAGAGAGAAGTGTTGAAAACACTCGTAAAATTGGCGCCAATTATTAGTTTCATTCCCAAATTATTGACAGTTACCTGCGTCTCCTGAACTCAAATACACTCCCAATCTTGCAAAATGAGTGAAATACACATAAATTCTTGCCAAGTTTAGGGTGTTTTTAACACCTCTCTCGCTTTTTTATTAAGAGAATCATGTACCTACAAGAGTTTGAAACCACTAGTTATGTCATGTGGCATATCAAGGATGTATCTAAGTTTTGTTAGTCAAATAGAGGGTTGTTTTTAAGGTTGTCAATAGTTCGAAGACTAAACTAATAATTTGTGCCAAATATTTTGGTGGTGTTTTCAATACTTTCTCTCTTAATAATATGAGGAAAGTGTTTTCTACCCCCCCCCCCCCTTTCCTCCACTGCGCTTGAATTCAAAATTGTTGATTAAGTGATACAAATTTAAATACTTGAAATCAATAAAATAGATTAAGACAAAATGATCTGATGGACCTTACTACTTATATGAGCTTGTATTCTGGACCATTCTACTTGACTCACTGTCAACTGAACCCTTAAACTCAATAAAGCTTTATGATTTAAGCCTTTCTGGCCATTGACCAAACTTATGTGACAACTTCATTGTTGAGTTGACACAAATACATGATCACGCGTAGAAAGAGCGTGAACATTAAAATTTAGAATAAAAATAATTTTTTTTTAAAATAGAATAAAATGATCAAAAATAAGAAAATATTTTTTTTTCACTTCTTTTTTCTTTTCCCACCACCCTTCCCAATTTCTTTTATTCTTTCTACTCAAAACCCCATTTCTCTTCTTTCTCCCCGTCCCAGCCCTCTCCAATTTCTTGCTTCTCTTTCTTTTTTCTTTCTCCCAAGATTAGAAACGAAATTGTATTGTTATTCTAGATCTGTAATTTCCTTTTATTTTTGGGGGTAATTTACAATCCATAAAGTGATAAAGATTCAATAGTCTTGAAGAATGAAAAGTGGTTGTTGAATGTCTTTGTAAAATTAGGTGAAATGTGTTATGTAAAATTGTGTACAAATATTAGAGTATATTGATGTATTTTAATGGCTATTCGTTAGCATCAATGGGGAATAGAGATTTATGTTGGTTCAAGTGGTAGATGTAAATGTTGGTAAAAAAAATGATTAAAAGTTGTGATAAAGAAATTCGAGAAAAAAACGAATGATGATTGTTAGTTATTTAGGGAAGTGATGACACTAGTGAGAATGGATGGTCGTGGTGGTATATCTAATGTAAAAAAAATTATGGAGAGAGGTGAAGGGATGAAGTGAAAAAGAAAGAAAAAAATAATATATTTTTTAAAATAATAATAGTAAGTGATGTGGATGATGATATGTCATTTTTGTCAAGCGTTTGAAATTCAACGCAACCAATGAGGTTTAAAATGCTTAGTTTCACTGAATTTAAGGATTAAATTGACAAAGGATCAAGCAGAATGATCCAGAATACAAACTAGCTCATATAAATACAGGCGTCCATTAGACTATTTCGCCATAGATTAATAATAAAATGTAGAATAGATAGAGTAACGTATAGTAACATATAAAATTAGAGTAATTAATCTTAAGAGGGGAGAGATTAAACTCACACATGATTCATTAAAGAGATAAAATAAAAGGGATCTCTTCAAAGTATCATATTCACAAGTAAACCCTCAATAGTATCATATCATAATTAAACCTTTTTGGATAGTTCAAGAGTATTTTTGGCCCTTTTCGGTTGTTAGATTTGCTATCAACAATTATGTTAGTTAAAAAGAAAATCCTAAACCTAGTGAAATTAGTAAATTAAATTTGATAGTTAAAAAAAAGAAGAGAAAAAATTTAAAAAAAATAGAGAGGATAAATTGAATTCCTTATCCCATTGGGAAATGGCTTATCACTATTTGAATTAAAATTTGAGTTTAGTTTTTGTGCGGTGAAAATACATAATAAGTTTATAATAGTAGGTTAAGTTACTCGTGTTATAATAAATAAAATTTGGTAACTTAAAAAATAAAGTAAATTTATTATAATTAGTACATATACTATATCTGTACGTGGCTTAATTTTTTCTCCCAATTTAACCTTAAATATTTGAAGTTTCTTAAAATAGAGTACCAAGTGACAAATCAACTAGGACTAGGAGTAGGATGCTAAACCAACTTGAAATAGACTTTAATCAGATTAAAACATTTAAATCCTTCTTAAACTAGGTTTAGGATCGTAATACCTATATATTATCTTGATCCACCATTAAGTCTTTCATTCTTTTGTAAGATTAAATTTAATTGAGCTATTAGCACTATGGAGATTTTCGATTACAAAGAGTCAAAATAGCATTATTCCTTTGCGTATCCCAAAAGAAAATTAAGAATTTTCAATCGTTCTTCTACGTTTGAATTAGTCGAAATTCAATTAATTTGCAAAACCGAACATCTTTGGCATGATGTTTCTGGTAAACAAATCAAACACGAACGATCCACAAATCTCAACATGTTTCACTATGAAATTTCAAGATTTCAAGAATCCAGAAAAGACTCGTCAAGCCTTACACGATCAACTAAGAACTTGCAAATTTCCATCCTTCGAATGCAAAATGATCGTTGATGAGTTGATCGAATTGGCACATAAATATCGTAATCGTTCTATGGTTGTTGGTGATCGTCGCGTGTTGGAACTTGTTGTTAGGTTTGATATGTCTCATATGTACAAGCAAATATATGAGAAATATGATAGTAATATCATGGCAAGAACTCTTTCTAGTATAAATTGTGAAATATGTGAAGAAGGTATATATGGAGGATCAGCAATTATAAAGATGTGCAAACATATATTTCACTTCAATTGCATGAAAAGTTGGTTAGACAGGAATATTGGTTGCCCTACATGTAGTCATGATAGGACGGAGTATCTAGATTTTATTAGTTTCTAAGTTTTTTTTAGTTTTTTTTTTTTTGTGTGTGAATTTTTTTATATTTATAGCAGCTTAGGTAGATTAATTTCATATTAATATTTTTCAATATTTATAATATCTTTTTGAAGTTTCAATATGTGTTTAATTGGTTGTCTTCCCTAACGGAGAAGTGTTTTCTACGAAGATCCCTCCACTTTTATTCTTAAGGCTCAAATTCAAGACTGTTGATTAAGTGATAGTAATATAAATACGTGATATCAATAAATTAGACCGATAATGAAGTGTAGAAGAGATAAAGTAACGTACAATAGCATATAAAATTAGAATAAGTAATCTAAGGGAGAAGAAATTGAACAAAGAGAGAAAATAAAAGGGATCTCACCAAAGAAGTATCATATTAATTTTAAAAAATAATCTAGGCTTCTTCAAGTAAACCCTACATTTAGCTATTCATAGTATATTTCTACTATATTAGAAGTGTGGGTGAATACAATGGTATCAACATGTCTACTAAGTGACAATACAATTCAATTTGAGGGTGTTTTAGTCTTTTAGCCCCACTTTCAGAAGCTACGTTTCATCTTAGTGTACCTAAATAACCACTGCATTAGCTCTCTTCTTTTCTCTGGAACAACCTCTTTCTTTTATGTCTTTGAATATTCTCTGTTGTTATTTTTTGGCAAAATTCTTCTGCATTCTGTATCTTTCCTCTCAAATTGTCACGATCCAGGGGTACCTCCTAAATGTAACATGGAGTATAGGATCCCAAGATACCCCATACAACCACTTAGCATTTATAACATAGGAAATAGAACAACATAGGTAAAACAACATTTCAAGTTTATTGTAATTAACAAATCTTGAAATTATGGTTATTTGTGAGTAGTTATTTCTATTTAGGATTTAAGTTGTCTTAGGTGAATAAAATTATGTAATATAGAGTAACCACGTTAAATTATATAATGTTTCTATATCTCGGCCCGTTCTCGGCACGGACAATAATTATCTAGTTCATAGTATATAAATGGACTGATTACAAATAGCAAATGATAGCACTTCAAGGCCTTGATATATAAGTATACTGATAGCATAATGGACCTTAATTGCAAATTGTAGCACTTCAAGGCTTTTATATTTTCTTGGGTAGGTTCTATATATGCGTTGTAAGTGTTAGGCCGAATATCCTTAAGGAGGGACAATCGATCATATTTATTCGATCACAATCTATGAAATGATTCCAATTTCATATTACTATCGATCATGCTATATTTTGTTTAATTGGTTTCAATTTCATATTGCATCACATAAATTAAAATAATTGCAACAACTAATATATGCTATGATACACTTATTCCAAGAACAAAGCTTCCTATGGAGTATATGATTGCCAAAGGAAGAATTTAATTTTATTAGGAATCGACAGTTTCCGATATTTCTAGTTGAAATTTTAACGCAAGATCATGTCATATAAATTGAAATAACAAGAGTGTGTAACAACTCACAAATTACATAGGAACGATATAAGATCATACTATAGAAGATAACATAATATAAGTTGTTGTCTCAATGTCCTTCCCTACTAACAGACCCTTTAAAAACATAAACAAAATCCCCATTTTCAACACCATGCCAACGAAGACTACAATTATCCCTCATAATCCTTTGTTTGTGAATAAAAATATATTCATCCATAGGAAGAATTTTTCGATCTAATAATAGTTGTCTCAAATTATTTACCGTGCCCAAATCACTCATTTCAATTGGAATTTTTGCTGAATTAAGCAAACTAGATGATGTTTGCACCACTAGGCTAATTCCTCTTGAAGATGTCTCAGTAACCATACGTGACATAGTCTTTAAAAACACAATAATTTCTGAAAATTCTTGAACCCCATATTCGATTAAACTTCGATATTCATCGTTTAATTCGTTTCCAGAAAAGAAAAGAGACATTCTTCTTATCGGGGTCCCATCGATTATGTGGATTTTTTCTTTTAGGCTTTGGACAGTTTCGGTACTGTCGATATCTATGCTTAATTTTCTTGATGACATTTTGACTATAATTTGGAATTTTGAAGAAATAATAATATTATTTTGTTGTAAGGATGTTTCTCCAATAATATTTTGGATGGTTAATTGGATTTTTGTACCTTGTGTTATTATTGGATAATCTTGAATGTTGAATCCATCCAATAATTCAAAACCCAAAAATGAAAGAGTTTGTGAAGCCATTGGTACTCCTAAGAAGTTTTGTATTTTTTGTTTTGTTTGGAGAATTGGTTCTTGAGGGTTTATTTCCATGGAAAATTCATAACCATCCATAACAATGGTGATATTCATATGATATGTTAAATGTGAAATGATATTGGGCAACAAAGAGATAAGTTAAGAAAATAGAGAAGGCAAACTATGAATTATGAAATAATTGAAGAAATTGGATGGAATATAAAACAAAAGATCACATGGAAATGGAAAGAATGATATTTCCTCCGTCTCAATTTATGTGATGTAATTTAACTTACAAAGTTTTAAAAATATGAAAAGACTGCAAGGTTTCAAAATTATTTAAATTAAATGAAATTTTAAATAGAACAGTACACATTTTGTGGACTTTTTGCCAAACAAGTGATACCCAAGGGTAAAATGTTGATATTGTTATTAAATATTTGTCAAATAAGAAAATGTATCACTCCTTTTAGGACTGACTAAAAATGAAAATATGTCATATAAATTGAGACGGAGGGAATACTAAATCATCTTTTTGCAATTTGACATGCAAAATTTACCAAGACGGTAGGTGAGTGCATGCACCATTAACATGAATGTTCCACAAACATTTCCTGACTTGTCAATCTGCAAGAAGTAATCATGTTATTAGCACGTGGTTTTGACCACTATTTAGACAAATTTTCAAAGGTGATGAGACATCACCATATGTTGAGAGTAAATATGGAAGGAAATTTAGAACACTATATATGTCACAACCCCAGAAATTTTAACTAGTTATTTTTTTTCTTGAATATTTGTTTAGCAAATGAATCTTTTCTTATTTATTTCTCTTACAATTTATCATCATTTTAGATCGGGCCCTAAATTGTGAGTTATTATCAATGTTATACCATAGTATAAATATTTTAGGAAAAATTGTATAAATTAGCAAATTATTAATTCATATTAAATGTTATAACCACAGTTTCATTTAATTCTAATTCGTAGCAAACACTTGCAATTCACCTCTCTCCAAGAAATCTCGTTCGCCACTCTCCCTCGCCCATCTCACTTTATACAAACACAAATGTATAAATTGCGTTTGTGTTTGTATAAAGCGAGAGAAAACTATATATACAAATACAAATACATATATTTTCGTCCTAATACACTTATAATTATACAAATACAGATCTTTCTCTACCAGTTCTCTTTTGCCTTTCTCGCTTTATACAACACAAATTATAATTTGTGTTGTATAAAGCGAGAGAGAGAAATTTGATATACAAATGTTTTATTTCGATTCATTTGTATACAAATTCAAATTTTATGCAGATATACAAACATAAAGAACATATACATATACAAACACAATTTTCATAGACACATACGCCTGATTTATACAAATTGCTGCGATTTATACAAATCAGTTGCCTGTGATTTTATACAAATCAAAGTTGCTTGTGATTTTTATACATATCTGATGCTCCATAGCAAACATAAAATTTGCTATGGAGCACAACTATGCAAACTATAGCTATATCATACAAATATGATTTTTATGTTTGCTAAACCATAAATTTACTCAATATTTTATCAGTAGAGTTGAGAAATATATGAACAAACGTTATAATCTAAAATATAAAAAGAGAAATTATCTAATTACACAAATATTCCTACCGCATTTACTAAGTTTTCCTATAGTTTGAAATAAATTTTATATCATTAATTAATAATTTCATATCACAAACACTTAGATACATGTTTTATGATGCCAGATACACTGAAATAAGAAGAGAGGCGAGTGAGAATAGGAGAAAGGTGAGCGAGATTTGTTTATGTATCTTAGATAAATGTGAATCACATCAGATACATACATATACATGTGTCCAGTGTGTATCTAGTGTGACTCACATGTAGTTGGAATATCAGATACATAGGAGAATGGCAAGCGAAATGGGAGGGAGGCGAGCGAGATATGTCTATATATCTCAAGATACATGCGAATCCACTTGGATACAATGCATCTAAAATAAATTACACCTAATTTTGATCTCATGTATCCCGAGATATATGTATCTTGACCTATCTTACCGCACCAAAATTTAATAAAATTCGTAATATTGCAAACTAACGTGTATCTAAGTAATTAAATGAAATCCTCAAAAAAGGACATTTACGAGTCATCCATTTGTCGTCCAACTTGGGAGTGAAGAAAAGGATTAGATGAAACTTTGGAGGGGTCAATTAACTAGGGAAGAGAATATAGGAGAACAAGTACAAATAATAAAAGTTGATAAATATTTCTCTTATTATACGTCAAAATTGAAACAATAATTTAATTTATTAACCAAAGTCCCTGGAGTAACAGCCAAAAAGGGTTAACACATCAAGATTTTGATGGTGGAACGGTCATAATCGAAAAGATTTGTTCTTTAATTTTACCTAATTTCACTATAAAAATTAACCCAATTGCATTGACTAGTCCTTTAATTTAATATACTATATGTGAGTGTGTCACTTAAAAATTATATTATATTTTTATATAAGCATGATAACTAAAATGGTTAATGGAGCACAAATGAGTTTAAAGAGTGCATGAATTGGGGGGTCATATTGGTGGCATTGAATGTGAGAATTTAAGAAAAATAAATAAATTTAGGGATACATACTATTTTCTCGATTTAATTTTATGTGATATAGTTTGACTTGGGACGATTTTTGAAATTTATGCTTTAAAATAATTTTTAGATATTTGTGTGGTTGTAAATCATTTCAAGAAAATAAGAGAGAAATTTTAAAGTTAAATTATTTTTAATTATAATAAGATGATATATTTTTTGAATAATTAAAAAAGAAAAGATGTTAAATAAAATGAAACGAATGAAGTAATGCTTGTGCATCACTTTTACTTTTTGCAATAATTCTATCCTTTATCCTGTTAATATATTGTAGTGACATAGAATTCCAAATATATATATAGGCCCCAGGTTATTTGTAGACAAATATTTCTAAAAGCAAATAAATCAAGTACTCTTGACAATAATGTCAAATCAAAACGAATAAAAGTTAATTTGGGGAACTTTATTATAATAGAAAAAGGAAAATAAAATAAAAAATATAAAAAGTTTTCCTTACCTTTGAAGAGTAACATCTATATGTTGGTTTGCAATTATTGAGATGTAATGAATATGCATGATGTTGATAGCAAAATGATTTACTAAGTAATTAAATTAAAGCATGTTTGATCAAGTATTGGATATCAAAAAGGGATAAGTCAAAAAAGTGTGAGGTCAATCTTTTTAGGCTACGCCAAAAAAAAATTGACAGCGTAATTAAAGGAAATAGCTTAATTGTCATTAATTTTTTTTAAAAAGCGATTAATACTCTTTATAAAATATCCCTAAAACCTATAGAGATATTGAATTCTAAAATCTATAGAAACATTGAATTCTATGACAGTTAACTACTCGCTCCATTCCATATTAAGTTAATTTTTAAGGTGTTTCACACCCTTTAAGAAAGGTAGATTAAGACATAAATTGAACTTAATTTTCCAATTTTACCCTTATTAATTATTGTCAAATTTATGATTAAAATAACTAAATATTTATTAATCACTAATTCCAATACTAACTAATGAAGGGTAAAATTGAAAGAACACTCTAAAAGTAGTCTTGAAAACTGAACAATTAAGTTAATTTGAAAAATAAAAAATGCCTCAAAAATTAACTTAATATGGAATGGAGGGAGTACTAAAATTTACTCCCTCCGTCTCATTTTATATGTCATCCCTTTTTATAAATAGTTAGACCACATTACTTGTCATTTTATAAAATTTATGCATAAATTACCATATTTTGTCTATTATACCCTTGATAGAATAGTTAATTAATCTTGTCATTTATTAATAAAGTTGACTTAAGAAAACATTAAATAAGGGTAGAAGGGTAAAGTTACATCATTTCTTAATGCAAGTGCAAAGTAAAAAGGTGACATATAAAATGGAACAGAGGGAGTAACACTCTTTATTAATGTGCATATTTAGTACTGCTAAAAGCATTTTTTTATTGTAGTGATGTGTATAATATATTTATGTAATGGTAACATAAATTATTTTTAAAAAATTGAACAAGTAGGTCTTTTGCTAGGGTTGGACTGTCTATGTTAGCCTTCCCTTTCCTTTTTTGTGAAGGATAAGTTTTTGTTCTTGTGTTGTATTAGGAGGTAAGGTCAAATCCCCATTTTTGTATTTGCCTCATAATATATAACACCCCAAATAACCTTAAATAATACTTTAAAAAAAACAAGTAGTTTCTTCTTATAATTAGAAGCAAAAATTGTTTTCCAAGAGTTGCAAATATAGCTTCTCCCTCTAGACAAATTTCTATCCTAACTAAAATAAGAAGATATATCAAAAGGATCTTTGAAGTATCCTTGGTAAAAAAAAAACGAGGGCTAAAATCGATGAACAAAGCCGGATTTTAAAGAAAAATTGGCTATACATCAATAGACTTATACATCATTGATCTCTTTAATTTTTTGGATCAATCCTGTCCGTCGATTTCCTCATTATTTAGTAGTGACTTGATATAGTAACAACTAATTTAAAGGGACATGACTAAAAAAGAATAAAATTAAAGATATTAGTGGTGTTTGTTCCCTAATAAAGAAGCTAATTAGACAGCCTGGAAATAAAACACCACAACAGTTGGCAAAAAGTTTGAGACAACATGGATAAAGAAAAAGTGAAATATATACTTGTATTATGACTTTATTAATTGTTATAATTAATCACAAAAAAATTAATTAAAGATCTCTGACGTACGTCTTTTAATATCCATGCACATTCTTATATTCTCCCCCAAATAAAGATAAAGCCAAATAGAGATTATTGATCTAATTAAGCTTTTATCAAAAGAATAATCCTAGTAGCTATTACTATTAATGAGAAATGAAAAAGATATATACAACTTATCATTAAGTTATACCACTTATTTCAAAAAGTATGTTCTTTTATAGTTGTCATTTCTGATATTCGAAGCAATTGAATTTTAAAGTTTTTTTTTCCAATTTTTCCCCACAAATGACAAGACGTTGATTGATTTTTTTTTTCTTTTCAAATTAATGGAATAAAATAAAATTAAGAAAATACAAAGAAGGATATCGACAAGCTTGCAGACTTTATATGGAAGATTGAAGAAACTATATGGTAAATAGTTTGTTCGGAGACAACCCCCTATTTTGTGGAACATAAAGACTTTGGGTATGTTCAATAC
Source organism: Solanum acaule (assembly GCA_036250505.1). Lineage (NCBI taxonomy): Eukaryota > Viridiplantae > Streptophyta > Magnoliopsida > Solanales > Solanaceae > Solanum > Solanum acaule. The sequence continues at coordinate 6,993 of JAJOOR010005999.1, read as the reverse complement.
AGAGAAAAATATTTTAATTTTTTTTTTTTTGCTTTGTTGGATAAAGTTTCGAAAAAAAAAATCATTGAGAAAAATGACTTTCATAATTGGAATAGGAAAAACAACTAATTAAACAAATACCACGCTAATTGTGTCTTCCATAACCTTCATCTTGGTAGCCACCATCCTCATCACCCCTACATTCCTTATTCTCATCTTCCATAATATGCTATTCGTCTAGATATTTTTATATATACTCTATTCGTCTAGATATTTTTATATACAAGGGTGACTCAAGTACATTAACAGCCTAAAGCCAAAATTATATTGAAGTGTTAAATTTTGATATGATATTTATAAAATTTATTATAATTATTTATTTAATCTTTTTTGAGATATAATATTCTAGATGTGTTAGATCGAACGATTCTTTCCTTGAAAATTTTACATTTTCTAAACATAATATTCAAAAATATAATAATTAAAAAAAAATACCTATTACCTATTATTATTACAATACAAAAATAAGACCCCAAGTTTGAAGGGCTATAAGACAGCCTTTTTACTTTTTTAAGCATGTAGAGCCAGCCTGATTTCAAATTTCAATTATCCTACCGACAAGCCATCACCACTAGCCCTTAGAATATGATTTTATGAAAGAAACAATTATTGTAACACAATGTAAATTATTAATTTCTCTCATATTTTGTGGATACAATATTATTAATATTATTATTTTTATTTTTTATTAAGGATGAAGTGAAGATAATAAGTACTTTTTTTTATTATAAATAGAAGGTAATAAGTATGCCATGAAAAATGAATCACTTTTTTATGAACTCGTTTTAGAATGATTCTAGACTAGTTCATGGTAGTAGATGACGCTCTTGTTGGAATGCCACTTGTGGCAATGATAAATAAATGAACTCAATACTTTTAAAACGCGAAGCATAAATAAATTTATATATAAAAGAATTACTAAAATTGTAAGTATTAAATAGTGGGTCCAAATTCCTAATTTTAAAAATATAATAAGTTGAATACTAAAAACTTTAAAGATTGAACCCATGAAATTCAAATCATGAATCTGCCTCTGATTTGTGAAATTTATTTTCCCTAGTTTCACTATAAAAACCGTTTTCCTTATTTTTAACCAACTTAATTGTTATTCTAAAGAAAATATTTTTTGAAAAATTTAATCAACTAAACATAGCATTTTCCCCCTTTTCTCTAACCATGAATTAGGTTAATGAGTTCAATATATTTTTTCTTTCAAGCAAAGGGTGTTAGGAATTATTTTCTAGAGATGTACTAATACACACACATATACATACATCCTTACAAGAAAATAAGAAAATAGCCACACATAAAATTTTGTAGCTAAACAGTAAAAGTTTCATGTTAATTCTATTTAATTATGAATTAGCAATAAATTATATGAAAATTCAATTAGTTAGGAGCTATTTAACGATGAATTAGCTAAAGATTACCAATAATTTTCATAACTTATTTCATATTTTCTAGTAATGATACTTAAAAGACAGATACACTTGACAACCAAGCAAAACAGAAATTTCAACATACATTAACATACCTTGTACGGACCATGTTGATCATAACCAAAATTGAGGAACAAACTTGTGTCTTTTTTTAACCTCAAAGTTAAAGTAGCAGTAAATCTTCATCTTAAGCTTTAAGTAGAGTAGTACGATCTTGGCTTTTCAAATAAACAAAGAATAAACTTTACTTTGTCGAGACCGGATTTGAAATTTATAGATTATGAATGTACTATAGAATTCATAGCTCGTCTTGATTATCGAGTGTGTAATTAATATATATATATATATATATATATAAATTGATTCCTTGATACAAATACAAGATCTAAAAAAAAAAAGTTAAAGTAGCGAAGTTTAACCATTGACAGGCAGCGGCGGAGCTAGGGGACGTAACACTAAAGGGGATTCATCCGAATGGTGAATTTCCTTGAGTTCTTTATGTATATATTTTTTCGAGTCTGCTTGAGTTGAATTATTCAGTTGCTTTTAATTCAAACTAACTTTTAAATACTTTTGTATTATTTTTGGTAGGATAAAAAATTGCTTTTAAGCATTTATTTAAAATCAGAAGTCGTAAGTCAAAACTTCTAGCTTATGATTTTTGATTTTTAAGCCATAAGTTATTATATGCTCCATCCAAACAAACTCTCTTTTGACTTTTGACTTTTAACCTATAAGTTATAAACTCATCCAAACAGACTCTTTGAATTGTGAACTACTGACAAAGTGTCCCTACATTACATTATAATGCTTATGCAAAATCCATTATACAACACATTTGAAATAAAACAACAAGTAGCAAACCAGCTCCAACAGTTTCAATTTTGGATTAACAATAGAATATGCCAAAAACCTAATACATGAGCTGTTAGAATTGTAATGGTAGCAGGTATTAAGATTTTTAATTATTGAAATAACTTGTTCCACTTTTTTTTTTAAATATAAATAAAATAACTTGTACCTCTATTTATTTTTTTATAAAAAAAAAACAATAACTTGTGTACCTCGCATGCATGTACAGTCATAAACATCAATATCTATTACAGGAGCAGGTATACCAAATTGAATAAATTAAAAAGATTTTTAAAAAAGGAGCAAATAAGAATTTTTTGTATCAAAAAAAATTGAGTCAACATGAATAAGGAACATAAATCATACAGAATGAGTCCAATTAGAAAGAGTCTAAAACAAAACCATTTTATATTGTTATAAAGAGTCCATATTTAAATAAAATAATGATATGGTTAGTTACTAGCTTGATTAGCAAGCTCACTAGGTCCCCTATAAATTCACTATTATGCTAATAGAGTTGATATGTGTGTAGTACAAAAACACATCAAAGAAAAACAAAAGTTTCTTTGAGACAAAAGCAAATACAAATGGCTTCATTTAGCTATTTGATGAGTGTTTTGGTATTATGTGTAATCATAGGTTATGCAAATGCTCAACTGGAGCTTAATTTCTATGCTAAAAGCTGTCCAAAAGCTGAGAAAATTATTAAAGATTTTGTTGAGCAACAAGTTCCTAAGGCTCCAAATACACCAGCAGCCATACTCAGAATGCATTTCCATGATTGCTTTGTCAGGGTAATGTATTATTACTTTCTCCATTTATGTGATTCACTTTCATTTTTAGTAGTTCAGTATCCTACCTGACACGTTTAAGACTACAAAATTTAGAAATCATTTTTAGTTTCTTGAATTTCTTGTCCAGTCAAACTAAGACAGGTAAAATGAGATCCGGGAGTGTGATTTTTGCCCTGTTTTTCATACAGAGTTTTTTTATGTTCTGATTCTTTGTATTTGATTTGATCTTTGCAGGGTTGTGATGGATCTGTACTTCTTAATTTCACTTCGACTAACGGAAATCAGACGGAAAAACTAGCTAATCCTAATCTGACATTAAGAGGTTTCTCATTCATTGATGCTGTGAAGAGATTAGTTGAAGCTGAATGCCCCGGAGTTGTTTCTTGTGCTGATATTATTGCGTTGGTTGCTAGAGATGCAGTTGTGGCTACAGTAAGTGAAAATTTCTGATAAACCAAATTTACGAAGTTTTTGAATAACCATGTCTAGGGGTTTAGTAGATCTGAATAAAATACGTCAAGTTTAGAGGTGTTCTGCTTTTATGTATCTAATTATCTTCGTGTTTCGGGTGATAGGGAGGTCCTTTTTGGAATGTACCAACTGGTAGAAGAGATGGAACGATATCAAATGTCTCAGAAGCCAATGCTGATATCCCAGCTCCAACTAGTAACTTCACTAGACTACAACAATCTTTCGCGAAGAAAGGTCTTGATCTGAATGATCTGGTCCTTCTATCAGGTACGAGTTTAAGTTTAAGTTGTACGTACTGACAGTTTATACTATGTTAAAGTTACTAAATATAATACTATTTTCTTGTAGGTGCCCATACTATTGGAGTGTCTCGTTGCTCATCATTTTCAGAGCGTCTATACAATTTCACTGGGGTTCTAGGTACACAAGATCCATCTCTAGACAGTGAATACGCGGATAATCTCAAGTCAAGAAAATGCAGATCAATCAACGATAATACTACTATAGTCGAGATGGATCCAGGTAGTTTCAAGACATTTGATCTTAGCTACTTCAAACTTTTGCTCAAAAGGAGAGGTCTATTCCAATCCGATGCAGCATTGACAACACGTACCTCAACGAAATCATTTATCGAGCAGCTTGTCGATGGACCACTCAAAGAATTTTTCGATGAATTTGGTAAATCGATGGAGAAAATGGGAAGAGTTGAAGTTAAGACAGGGAGTGCTGGTGAAATCAGGAAGCATTGTGCATTTGTGAATAATTGAAATTTAAGTTCTAATTAATGATTTTGTGTTTTGTATTTACTATAATTTATGTGTACTGTTGAGTGAATTGTTTGGTGTAATATGTATCATGTACTTTTATATTTATTTCAATTGTAATTTTGCAGTTTGCTGGTGTTGTAGCAATAAAAGTAATGCGATGGAGAGCATTTCCATAAATTGAAAAAAAAAGGAATCTTTTCCTAGCTGGGTATTGTCTTTATGTTATCTTCTTTATGCTTTAAATTGTTAATGTTAAACTAAAGCAAACAAAAGTTTAAAATTCCTGTGACATTAATAGTACTAATTTATTCTACTTTAAGATTCTAAAGTATATGGTACTGTTTTTTTCTCTTGCAAATTAAGTAAGAAAAATGTATCAAAATAAGCAATGGAACGTGTTCTTTTTACTAGCTTAAAGTAGTCCTAGAAACACGGTAGACTTTGAAAATATTCTCCAATGTTTTAATTTAAAAAAATGGGTTTCTTACTTATTTTCTAGTGTTCGATAAGTAAATAAAAAAATATTATTCTAAAACTATTTATATAGAGATAAGTGTCAAAAACACACCTAAACTATCCTTTTTTTTTTAGTTTCATACTAAACTATTGAAAGTGTGAGTTTCATACCTAAACTATCACTTTTTAGTTTGAGAAACACACCTCAGTGGCGTGTGTAATGCACCCTCTCTTTTATTTGAAAAAACTTTGACACATGACATTCCACATGGATAAAATATTCTACCTTGACAAAAATTAAATAATAAACTATTAATATTAATTAAAAATTAAAGTATTACTATCCATAAAAAAAATAATTTTCTTAAAAAATAAAATTTAACTTATTTTTCTTACCCCACTCCACCACCTCCTCCACGTACCCCCATCCCCCATCCTTTTAAAAAAAAATTCTTATAAAATATTTTTTTAAAATTCATATTCACTCTCCCCGGCCCCGCCCCTCCCTCCCAAAAAAAACACCCCATTCTATTTAATCCTCCGCTCCTATTTTTTTTTTTTTTACATTTCTCTCATTTTGTGTTAGATATGTACGTACATATATTTTTAGAAAAAATGTTTCTACTAGTGTACCGAATATAACATAAAAAATTAAAAAAAGTCTTGTGGTGTCAAGTAAAAAAATATTTTCGATATGTATATATCTAACACAAAATGAGAAAAAAAATTGGAAGCGGAGGGTTAGGTGGGGCAGGTAGAATTTTTTTTTTAAAATAAAATAATATCTAAATTAGTATTTGAGGGGGGGTGGGGGGGGGGGTTGAGAGGAAGTGATGGAGTGGGTTAAGAAAAATATTTTACATTTTATTTTATAAAAGAAATATTATTTTTTTGGATAATAATTTTTTAATTTTAAATTTTAACTAATACTAATAATTTATTTAATTTTTGTCAAGGTTGAATGTTTAGTCCATGTGGAGTGTGATGTGACAATTTTTTAAAATAAAAGAGAGTGTATTACACACCATGATGAGAGTGGTATAAAAGAGATGTGTGTTTCTCAAACTAAAAAGTGATAGTTTAGGTATGAAACTCACACTCTCAATAGTTTAAGTATGAAACTAAAAAAAAGGGTATAGTTTAGATGTGTTTTTGACACTTATCTTATTTATATATAATCTAACAAAATACTACATGAGCGAAATGGAATGGAAAGTGAGGGTTTGGGTGTGGTGGGGTACTGGGGTTTGATGGCCAAGGGTTGGGTGGGTGAAGAGAAAACAATTAATTTGGAAGGTCATTTATTGAACTTGTTTCCTTTAGTTTTATTAGGAAAACTATTTTTTTTCATTTTCAAAGAAATTGTTTTTGAAGAAAAAAAATTCTAATAGATTTTTGACCATATGAGAAAATTCGAAAAAATGTTTTCTTCCCTACCAAACACACTAGCTAGCAAGGTGTCAAAATGGTAAGCAACACAAGCACATATATATCCGATTAGCCAACATATATATAATAGAGAAAATTTTACGTATAGCAAATTAAAAATTGCTAATTGTATGCTATAGCAAACTTTATAAAATTGCAGTCCGTAGCAAAATTTTAATTTGCTACAGATGTGTCTTTCTGTATATTCGCTAGTCAGTCTTTCTTTTTAATACATTTTGATTGTTTTAAAAAATAAATAAAAAGACGCGTTAATTTAATTTGTGAATGTAATTGTTTATATATAAATGTATATGCAAAATGTGTATATAAATGTTTATATGAGTATATAATGGGAATATGTATATATATGATAACTGAGGTTGCTAGAATTTGTATAAATATATGTTCTGTTTGTTGTTGAAATTCTTAATCGTATAAATGTATATGTATATGTATATATAACTTATTTTTTAATGCAGAAATTTTGAAAATGGCTTCATTAGCTATTTTGGTTATGCATTCCGGTAGATGGGACAATGACAATTGTTACGTTGATTATACAATTGAGGGGGTGATTTTTAAAGAAAGTTCATCGTATAAGGAGTTGTATAATGTTATTGCAATGCAACTCGGTGTTGATACAAATGTGATTAAGCTGAAAATTGAGTATAAGGTTAAAGAAAGCAAAACGCCAATGTTGATTCACATATTAAAATATATTAAAATAGACACAAGTGTATAAGTGTG
>JAJOOR010005998.1:0-39536 GCA_036250505.1 Solanum acaule | reverse complement strand
CTGAATGGGGAAGAAGGGTAAGCAGACAAGTTCCCTTCACCTTTTGGATAGATTTGTAAGAATTATTCACAGTAATTTGCCCAATAGTAATGCTAGTGCTCTTCACCGTGTTACAATTATTTGGGGCATTTTTCTGATGTGTAGGATAATCAAGATAGGTTCCTTTGCCACCTTTTAAGTTTCAGCATAAATCGGCTGAACTAAACCAAAAGGCACAGATATCATATTATATTATCTATTCTGGTTTGCTAAATGATTGAAATTATTTAAGCTTTGGTCATGATCTCTTTTGCTAATATTATAATACTGCGTGCAAAATCTCTGTGCCGTCTGTACTGGGTTCTATGGCATTGCTTTAAAGTTTGAAGACACTTGAATTTAACTTTTCACACCCTGCAATGAAAAAAAGGAGGTAATAATCATGGGTGGGTGTGCAGGGGACGTTCCGTTGGCCCTCTGCATCTTGGTGCTACACTGTATTTGAATCCATGCCATTTTGTGAAGCTTCATATGTTCTTGTTTTTCACTTGACTGTCTACAGTTCCATTGCGTATGCTCAGGTCACATTCTTTTGGTATTATTATCGTACTAAGCTATGCAATTACACTGTAATGGTAGAATTTCTCTAGTTCAAGCCTAGTATATCCACTGGGTACCACCTACCTATCTAAGTTATATTCTGTTTGACATTTGTCATCTGTTTTGATTTTCTATTCAAAATGGTTCATAGTAATCTACCTTTCTTTCCCCCCAAATCACAGGAGCTTTTCTTTCTCAATCTGTCTGAATACATTGACCCTTTTCCGTTTTAAGTATTTTGAAAAAATATATTATATCTTAGCATCTTTTAATAGAACGAAAAGGTAATAGAAGATCCGGGTGAACTAATCCAGCCTTGTTTAGATTGAGGTATAGTTGATTGATTGATATGTTTTTTTATCTGCAAGGACCCTGTTTGTTCTTGTACTTGAAACAATTAGTATGCACGGCTCCCTAAGCTTATGAATAATCTATTCGAACCTTCAGATCTCATTTTCCATAGAATTTATTGACTCCGCATTTATCTGAAACGAGTATGGGGATGACTGCAATATCTTTGAAAAGCTTAATTGGTGGTGATTTGTCACACCTGACGCTAGGATTTTCGACGATATGCCATTTCCTCCTTTTCTTTTACGGGGCGTCTGTTGCCTTTTTTTTTCATGGATGAACTGGCTGACCTTTTCGTTTCTACAAATGCAAGCATGATCATTGCATGGTCTCCGGCATGATGAATTGGTATTTTCTTAAATTCCCTTCACTCATAAGTGAGTTTACAGACTTGTGCCTTCAGTTTTGGTCTATTAGTAGACGTCTTTGCAGCAATTGCAGTTCGTGCTTTGGATGGTGTGTTTTCACAGCTGTCATGCTATCTGAACCATAGTGATGCTTATAATTATAATTAAGTGACTCAGTCACTCAGTTTCAGTTGTTTTTCTCTGGCAACACTAATGGTCATCACTTCTCTTCATCTTTCTACTTATTTGGTATGATAAAACTTTTTACCAGTTTTCAAGGTGTCATTGTCCTCATCCTAGTGTCTGCAATATGAGCTTGTGTTGTCGACGTACATCGTAATTGGTGGTTGTCAAAAATAAAGGAAAAGATACTTCATCATTGATTCTTTTCTTTATCGAAATTTTCAAGTGCTTTTCAGTCGTAATTTCCCTTTGTCCACATAAGCATTTTATGCTAGCCATTTTTCTCTATCCATGAAGTTCTGATTTCAATTTTATCTTACTGATAGGGTGACAGCCTTATGAGGATTCTCAACGTAGCAGCATTTGCCGTATCTGCATATGCTTCTACTGAAGGAAGGATTTGCAAACCATTCAATCCGTTGTTAGGGGAGACTTATGAGGCTGAATATCCAGATAAAGGCCTTCGGTTTTTCTCAGAAAAGGTGTCGTTACTTTTTCACTCTTTGGAGTAGTCTTCTGTAGTTTCTGAGGAATATGGCTGGGAATATGGCTGGGCTATACAGACGAATGATTTTTACGAGCTTCCAACCTGTCATGGAACTGGTGTTCTACGGAATCACTGTGTCTCTATTTACGCCTTTTATTTTTCCAGTCTTTCTCATACTTATGATTTCTTGATGCCACTGTGTAACTGGAAGTTCTTTGTGGTAACTAAGAAGTATCTTTTGTCAGTCTTAAGTTGAGAGGTCATGAGAGAGAGATTTGGGAGAATAGGGGAGTCAAAGTGGGTTACGTTCCCAGTGACTCCATTTTTGGGTGACAATTAATCTCGAGCAAGAGTCTGTAGCTTAAAATGTTTTCAAGGTTGCTTGCAAGCATCACGCTGATGTCTGATGTATCTATCTCCTTGTTTAGGTAAGTCATCATCCCATGATAATAGCATGCCATTGTGAGGGTACAGGATGGAAATTCTCTGGAGATAGTAATTTGAAAAGCAAATTTTGGGGTCGCTCAATCCAGTTGGATCCTGTTGGAATATTGACGCTTGAATTTGATGATGGGGAAATCTTTCAGTGGAGCAAGGTATATTTGCTTAAGGACACTTGAATATTTATCCTTCTTTTTATCATTTCTTATGGGTTAATATTTTCTTTTTCATGTGAATTTCTTATAAAAGGTAACTACATCGATATACAATCTGATTTTGGGGAAACTGTACTGTGATCACTATGGTACAATGCGCATACAAGGAAATCGTAATTACTCTTGTAAGCTGAAATTTAAGGAGCAATCAATAATAGACCGGAATCCACATCAGGTTCTCTCTCTTTTCTCAACATCCTTCATGAAAATGCAAGAAATCCTTATCTTTGTATGCTTCCACTCGTTGAAGTCTGCATTAGACTAATATGAGAACGGAATGGTTATTGCAGAATACATGCTGTTCGTATAGAGTGAAAATTCTCTTAGCTTGAGGTTATTGTGAACTGGTATGCCACAGGAAAGATTAGATGACAAGCATAATTTGTCTAGGTGCATTCATGTGTCTTTAGAGTCAAATGATGAAAAAAAAGTGGTTTCATTCAGATTTCATGCTGTGTTGGTGCAAAATATTCCTTGTTAAATTCCCTTGGGGTACTAAACCCTGTGCTTGTTGAATTGTTAACATTTTGTAGAAGGAAGTGCTTGCACAAAAATGCTATGATGTATGCTGATTTCGTAAATTAAGCCTGTAGGGGAAAGCTGAAACTATTTCAATGTTCACAATGCACAAATTATCTTTTCAAAGCTAAAGTTGGAATTAACCAATATGTTGTTTACCAACAGGAGGAGAGGAGAGAAAAAGAACTTATGCGAGATGATTTTTTTGTGGCTTGCATCGTTATTTAATGGAACTGTAGGCAAAGTACTTGGATCGTTGATCTCACCTTATATTAGATGTCTTCGTCAGTTCCGTGATAGTGCAATTTTTGTGTAATTGGAATGCAGGATGTTTTCCTCGTTTTCTGGAGAAGAAATCATTTATTGTACAAACTGGGTGAGTGTATTGCTTCAGACTGAGCATGTTGCTTCTTGAATTTCCTTTTTGCAGGTTCAGGGAATAGTTCAAGACAGGAGTGGGAAGACAGTAGCTACATTATTTGGGAAGTGGGATGAGAGTATGCATTATGTGAATGGGGATTTCTCCTCAGGAAAAGGATTTGATTCTCTCTCTGAGGCTCATTTGCTATGGAAGCGGAGCAAACCTCCCAAAGATCCTACTAGATATAATCTGACCCGCTTTGCAATTACAATGAATGAGCTCATACCTGGACTGAAGGTATGTGTTGATTTATTATGTTTGAATGATTGCTTTCTTAGGGAGCTAATTTGTTGTATATTTGTGCTGTTATTTGTGGTCACTGAATAGTAAAGCAGTAGTTATATGAAGTATCTGCAAATATCATTTGCTCTTACCCTTAGTAGAATTCTTTATATCGATTCTTCACACACTCATTGTAGTCCTGGATGACCTTGGTTTTAATATTCACTTCATTTATAGGACAAGCTGCCACCAACAGATTCTAGACTTAGACCTGATCAGAGGTGCTTGGAGAATGGCGAGTATGACGGGGCTAATTCTGAAAAGCTGCGTCTTGAGGAACGGCAGCGACAGGTAATCTATAGAGCCCTTTATTTTTTCTGGTTAAAAGTTGAGGTCATGGGTCGACTAGGAAATGAGAGGAAATTCTTCTGTCCTTGTTTGTTTATTTACTTTTGAGAAGAGAACCGTATTGCAGTTTGTTTCCTGCCCTGGCGCCATTGTTGCTTCAGATTTCTACACAAAATTCTTTTAACTAATGCGCTTAGAACTCCAAACAACTCAGGAACTTTAAATGAAGTAGACATTATAGGAGGAGATGATTTGCATTCTTTAGTTTAAACCTCCTCTTTACTCTGTGAAAACAGTTGATACATATTCTAGGCGTTGGTTCTAAACAACTATGTTGCCCAGACTCTTCAAAAATATCAACGGGTGCATGTCGGATCCTCTAAAAATAGTGTTTTTTGAAGGATCTGTCACAGGTGTGGCAACATTTTTGGAGAGTCCGAGCAACTTAGCTAAAAAGCAATAGAATTCCTAAATTAACATGATTTGCTATGTGGCTAGTTGAGTAGGTGGGAGTTATTGATTGCTTATTTGCATACAGGCTCGGAAAATGCAAGAAAGGGGTTGGAAGCCACAGTGGTTTGCAAAAGAGAAAGGGGGTGATAGTTACCACTACATTGGTGGTTATTGGGAATCAAGGGAGAAGGGCAAGTGGGAGGCATGTCCTGATATTTTTGGTCATATCCCTTGTGATCAGATGTAAAGAGTGAGTGAACTCTATCGATTTCCGGCTTATTACTTCATTTCTTCCAAATATTTTACATATCATTATACAGTAGTGGAAAGGTTTATTGGTGCTGCAAATTGTTCATGACATATGTAAAGTACTTTGAATGCCTTAAAAGTAATAAAGGTTTCATTCTTTTTCACTTTGGCTCTTCCAGTCGATTGTCCTTTCTACATATACAAGTAAAAACATGGGTTGCAATACGAAGGTACGTAGAGAGATTCCTCATTGCTTTTAGCATATAGACTTGGGCATTGGATTCGAGTTTAGAGTAGTCAGGTCAGGTGTGACTTTGGTCTGTTTGGACAGTGACAGTGTTCGATTGTTCAATGAACAAATTGATCTCTGAACTTGAGTGAACTAGGCTTAGTTAAATCTTTTTCCGACTTTATTTGTACTATACGCGTCGTTCAAGTGAGATTTAATTAACCTACATTCGATGGAACGTTGAAATTGGGTAATAATAGAGCTTGATCATAGAGACAATAACAAGGTGATAGAGAAGTAGGTTTGGATTTGTGCTTGCTGGATCTACAGCATTATACAATTTATGGATTTGTTAGAATCAAGATTCTTGAAAATTTATACAAAGAAAAACTTGCATCCATTTGATATTTGACAAGTAGTCGGCAAACGCATTACAACCGATCATTTAATATAAGAAAATGAAAAAAGGTCGTTTATAGTAGTCATATTAAACATTACACTAAATAAGGATCACCAATGTATATAATCAAATTTTTCAAAAGAAAAAATATGGAATTTGTAAGTAGGCGTTTGTCCATGTGATATCATATAACGATATGGAATCGTAAAATGAAATCGACGTTTGGACATGCGATTTTACGCTGATTCCGTCTCATGATATGTGATTCCATATTCTCCAAAAACCATGATATGGGAATTCCATATCATGATTTGAGATATTTTTAATACAAAAATTGATCCACAATTTTATATTTTGTTAAAACAACCTCACATTTATATCTACTAACCATTTACTGTATTTCATATGTAAATAAAATTTATAATCACATCATTACTTTTTAAAATTTATTATTCCCATCAACATAAAATTTACTCCCTCCATTTCATATTAATTGAATTGATGAGACATTTTTCATTTTTCAAATTAACTTAATTATTCAATTTTCAAGACTACTTTTAGAATGTTTTTTCAATTTTACCCTTCATTAGTTAGTATTGGAATTAGTTATTAATTAATGTTTAGTTATTTTAATCATAATTTTGATAATAATTAATAAGGGTAAAAATGGAAAGTTAAGCCTAATTTATGTCTTAATCTTCTTTTCTTAAAGGGTGTGAAACACTTCAACAATTCAATTAATATGAAATGGAGGGAGTATTATTCTCACCAACATATAGTCACTTTAACTCACACCAACCGATTGTTGAGTAATAAATTTGGTCTCTTCATTTACTCCAACACCTAATTTATTACTTCTACCATTTTGTATTTAATACAACTCAAAGTAACAATGTTGGTTCGTCTTCTCGGTCACATGATCGAGAAATGCAATTTCAACGTGAGGAAATTGTTTGTACTATGTGGGAGGTTTATATTAAAGACTAGTACACTACAATTTATGTTCAATTCTTTTTTATTGAATTAAAGTTAGATGAAACATTTACTTTAAGTGGAGAACAAATAACTTTGTAATAATTTATTATGCGATTTTATAATTTTTTGTTTATTTGGTAAGATTGAATAAACAATTGGGGCTATTTTAATAGTTTTACAACTTATAGAGATTCTTATGTTTATGAGAAAATATACAACACAAAATTTTCATATAGCATGTCCAAACAAAACTTCAATTTCATCTCATAATTTCATATCATGATATCATATCATGATTTCATATCATGATATCATATCATGATTTCATATCATGATATCATATCGCATGGCCAAACGGGCCCTAAGTATGTATTCAAAATAAATACATATATATGTCAGATTCAAGTTTTTCAATTCAAAATATCAAAACTATATTTGAACCAAGTGTGTCTTTTCGAAACAATCTCTCTCCTACCTGAGGTAGGGTGTAGGTAGGAGTAAGGTTTGTGACTCTGCGTACACTCTGTCTTCTCCAGATCAAAGACAAAGCTAGGCAGGGGTAAGATGTTAGTGTGAATCATCTTTGGTGAAAAATTACATTATATATACGAGGTTAAAATATTTTTATGCATATATAAACTTTTTCATAGTTTTGAATCCTTTTAATAGAAAATGTTGGCTTTCTCAAATCAAATACGTAAATTTCACTAGATAAGAAGGAATTGTTCGGATAATAAACACGCTCTCAGAGACGGACGATTGACGTTACTTACTACACTTGTTTACAGTTCCAACAGTTATTCTCACGTCAGCATATAACACATTCACCGTAATATGCGCGTAGTATGACATGTCCACTACCGTCGCGTGATAGACGTAGTAACCAAAGAGAACATGCCACGTGGAGAAATGTTGTGGTCGAATCCATTTGGACGGCAAAAGAGGACAGGTGGCACCGAGGAATTGATAGGTGGGTCCAACACAGCCAAAACCACCGGCTTTAAACTTAAAATGGACCCCACACACTCTTAAGAGCGCCAGCTCAGCACTCTGGAATCTATTTGGCCGCCATTATTATTTTTAATTTAATTACCTTTATTTTAAAATTCAATTTAGTACCATTAAGAGCACAGACATTTAACTAACTTTATTTTATCTGATAATTCATACTCCCTCTGTTTCTAATTATTTATCTAATTTTTCTTTTTTACTTGTCTATTTTAACAAATCAAGAAATAACATTTTATTTATTTATTATACCTTCAATTAATTAATTTTGAAAAAGGTAGAACTTCTTGAAAATTTTAAATTTTTAATTCTCCACTTTATAATTAACAAGGGTAAAATGGTAAACTCACTGTGTCAATCATTGTTTTTTAATAGGTGTGTCAATTCAAAAGTGGACAAGTAATTAGGGTCAAAAGGAGTACATAAATATGTCATTTAATTTGATTTTATGTCTTTCAATTGTTGGTGTGTATAACTAGATATTTAAACTTATATAAAATTAAACAAATACACATGCACGTCTAACATGACATAATACACACAGGACGCCACATAACATAAAATTGTCATGTAGGACGTCATGCAGGATGAATATATCTATTTATTCAATTTTATATAAATTTAAGTGTCTACCTGTACACATTCAAAATTGAAAGAAAAAAACTGTTAACTAAGATCAATATATTTGTGTATTATGACTTCATTTAACTAACTTTATATAATGCCAAACGTTTTTGGACCTAGTAGATAAATAGATATTTCTAACACTTCTATCAAAAAATATATATATTAGTTATTACTATTTTAAAAATTATATTTAATAATCAAGCAACTTCTTCACACTACAAATACAAAAGTTTCATATGAACATATTGTTAACCGACTATTCACCGACTAATGACCCAGTCCGTTTGTTATTTATTCATACAATGTAATAATATATTTAGTGGATATTTCTAGAATAAAAATAGACGGTTATTTCATATTTTTAATCAGATATTTATTTCTCCTTCTTTGTTTTTGTTTTATTGTATATACTTAGAGTTTTTTGTGTTTGTTTTATAGGTTCTATTGATTCGATCAAGTTAACATATATATACTCTCAACTATAAAATGGAACTACTTTAGCAAATGCTATTGAAATTTAAAAGATTAATAAGTGGAATTCAAAGAACGATTCCATGGAGTTCTACAATTTATTGAAGTTTTTAAACCAAAAAATTATGTATAAAAACGTCAATAATTTGTTTAATTAACATCATGGTGCCGTTCTTGGAATTCACTAGTATAAGTCAAACATACTTAATAATTAAAATTATTTGAGAAAATCATAATTTTACAAAAAAAAATGTATATAATTTGCCAAATAATAAAATAGGACATAGAACATGATATGTTTCATTCATTGGCCTAAATCAACTAGTCATATTTTCTCTCGATTTTGTTCTAGATAATAGAATGTTATGGAAGAAAATTTACCAATGCATTTTTTAGTATACTCTATTTGTTTTACTTTTGACTTTTAAAAACATTTCTTCTTACATCTAGAATTTGAAAAATAGAAAATTGTAGACATTTAATTGTTTTTCTCTAGAGGCGGAGCTAGGTGGGGTTTATGGGTTCAGACGAACCCAATATCTTTTTCGTAGATCCTATATTTATACTAGAAAATTAATTAAATATATATGTATATTAATTTGTGAACCCCTAACAAAATTGATTGACGGATATTAAAGAAATTTAAAAGCCCCAAACTCTTAATCCTGGCTTCGCCTCTGTTTATCTCTCATGCATTTTCATAATTCTAGCCATGCATCATTAAGAAAACTTAAAGAATAATATAACTCTCTAGATATTTTGATACTATATATATTAAGGTCATCTTGTATACTTTAATTATCATTTCATGTGTTTGTGTTTAGTTTTATTTAGACAATGAATTTATATTCATTAGAAACCAAGATATGCTAAGCACGTAATAATGTTTTGGAAATCAAGTGCTTGAGTTTATAAGTATAATTTATTAGGTTAGTTAGTTCTTAAATAGTATTAATTTGGTCGACAGAAACAATGTATATAGGCTGTTTTTTTTGTTTTTTTAATTTTTGTTGAACAAGTATACATGTAGTTGGTTGGTCATAATTTTAATTATCAAGAGGTGCTTAAAATTGAAGAACGAATAGGATGTAAAATATACTCCTCTATCCACTTTTAATTGTCATATTCGGTTTTTCAAAGGTTAATTTGACTAATTTTCAAAGTTAAATTATAGGTTAATTTAATTCGATATTTAAACAAAAAATTTAGATATTCAAAAACTATACGAAAAGTACTATAAATTTCAATGTTTTGCATACCAATATGATGAAAAAGTACATTGTAAAATGTTAATCAAAGTTATTATCGTTTAACTCTAAAAAGGAAACTATGACAATTAAAAGTGGATGGGGTGGTAATTATAATGGAATATTATGAGAACAATTAATAATAGTACACCGTGACCCAAGATTTAGTGACACGATATCATGATTAAAAAAATTTAATGATTATAACAATTTAATCATGGTGTTAGATTTAATTTTTAATTTTATTTTTAACATAATTCTTAATATTTCAGTTATTTATATTTCATTTTCAAAATTTGTGTGTTGATATTAACCTTCGTACACCTAAATTTCGATAATGCCTTATTGCATACAAGAAAAAAGATTTTAAGTTACCTTAAATATAAATACTTCTTCCTTTTCGAAAAATGGGAAAGATAGTCTTTATACTCTTTTTATATTGTAAAGTATTGGCCTTATTAAGATGTACAAGGAAAATCGATAAATCATATCAAATTGATAATTCGAATCAAATCAGAAAAAGAAATTCAACTATGATTTGATTTGATTTGTTTTAGTATTAAAAAAAAATTAAATTTGTATTTAAAGTCTTCTCTTTGTTCAAAATAGAAGAAAAATTTAGATTTGAATACTCTTTCGTTTCTATCTTATTGTGCACTGTTGTTAGTGCTTGTTTTTAACACTTTCTTTACCTAGGTGTAATTTCAATTAGTAAATTAGATTTGACTTGATAGTCATCAATATCTTAACCACTCACTCAATATTAAGTGGCTTAAGAGCCCATTAGGATTGATTTTAGTATAAAATGACAAAAATAAGCCAAAAGTCATAAATTAGAATTTCTAACTTATGATTTTTGACTTATATAAGTCAAAAGTTAATCCAAATAAGCTCCGACTCGAAATCAATTTAGCAAGATGAAATAATTAAAATTAGGGCAATGCAATTAATGACCAAGGTAATTGCTACTTGTAGCTCAAATTTGTTAATTAAGCAATAACATTATCTTGACTCATTTAATTTCTTGTTAAATAATTTCAAACCAACAAAAATTATGGTCAATGTGCCAACAACAAAAAAAAACAGACACCAAACCAAATAGATGAAAATAGTTGATTTGATTTCCTTTGGGCAAAAAATCCCATAAATATCGTACGGCAAACGAATCCAAAGCATTGTTGTTGATGGCTTAAGATGGATATTGGACCCTAATTAACAGGCAGAAATGACATAATGTGGCCATGTGGGTGTGAAATGACACTTATACACAAATATTACTATAAGATTCCACAATTAATGGGGGGAAATATGGCATGTGATTAGTCCATACATTGATAATGACCTTTTTAATCAACTTTATTTCAACTAACTTAGGGTTCGTTTGAATTAGTTGATAGTAAATAGTAACGATATATTATAGGTTGATGAGTATTTTTAAGTGTAATAATTAATTTTATAAATAAATAATTATGTAATTGAATAAAAATATTGAAATTGATAATAAATTGTATGTATTTGATAAATTATTTTTTAATAGAATGCATAAAATATCCTTAATTTGTTTTATAAGACTTGTAAATTTAAACATATCTTGGCAAGGAGAAGGATGAATGATTGATGTGGAATGGAGAGGAAGTTAGTGCTTTTGTTTTTGAGAGCTAAACAAAAATGAAAGATAAGATAAGTAAATATTTTGATCAAATTAAAAGTGTTTATAAGTTGAAAAATAATTAGCTAGATGTGATCGATCAATTTATGATAATAAACACTTTAAATGTTTATTAAATGCGTAGATAAATCAAAAAATACTTATAAGTCAATTTGACCCGCTTATAACCTCAGTCTCTTAAAATATCGACACTAATCAAGTTATTTAATGGAAATCGAAACACTTCTCGTGCGCTTATTGGGGAAAGCTTACATATACGATATTGTTATTTTCTCTTAATTACTCTTTGAATGCAGTGATGCAATTTGATTAAATATATGCAATTATATTCTTGTGGTATATAGGACATCCAAATTTTTATTTTAATATAAGAAATCTTAATATTATAACTTGAGGCAGACGTCACCAACGGAAATAAAAACATTATACACCACAAGGCAATATTCTAATTATTATTATTTATTGATAGACATTACACGTGTTGAGTTTAATATTAAGTAGAGAATAATTTTAAACTCTTTGGTCTACGCATTCTTTTAATTATATACTTTGTTCTTAAGAGAATCATGTTATACTTGAGCACGTATTTGTGTTTTGGAAATCAAGAGCTTGATTTTATTATAATTTATAAATAGTATGATTAGTTTGAAAAGGACAATAATGTCTGCTGATTTTTATTTTATTTTTTATTTATACGTAGGATTCACACAATATTATAGGTGGTTGGTCAAAGTTTTCGTTGTCAAAAGGTTGCCAGCAATCCTGTTACGAATTCTAATTTTATTATATTTTTTTTAATAATACAATTCTATTTATTTTTATGTACAAGTTTGAAAATCTTGAAATATGAAGAACTTCATGATTGGGATGAAAGATATACTTCTTCTGTTTTATACTAGATGTCTAACTTTTACTTGCATATTTCTTGAAATATCATTAAAAAAAAATATTTACTAATTTATCTTGTATTCACTCGTTTGAAAAAAAAAAAGTAACTTATAAACTTGTTTAGTCTTTCAAAATATATTCACTATAGGGATAAAATAAAATATAATTAATAATTAATTTTATCTTAATTTAGTAAATTGAAAAAAAAATTGGGATATCAATATATATTTCGTTGGTTGGGTGTTCTAATCAGAAATTGACAAATTAGCTTAGTTATGTCTCATTGCCGAGCATATTGGAAGTTCATTATCAGGAATAAGGCGGGAACTTGTCATTCGAAGTCAATAAAGAAATTATATTGGGGAGATAGAATAAAGAGATAAAAGCACAAGATCTTGTAAATTACAGATGAGTATTAATTGGCATGCGTAACAATATTATCGAGTCGAACATTTTTATGGACATAGAAGGGTTGGATTTTGAACAATGCTCTTTTGGTATTATAAGCTTGCTATATTTTACTAAGTCTTAGTCTCAAGCATTTATATATATCCCACTCTCAACACCACCTTCTACATTTCGAAGATAAGCAATATAATACTATAATAGATCTTATAATAAACTTTAGCGAGAAAACGCAGGAACAAAATAAAAATATAGTAAGACTACTAGAAATAATAAAAAGAACGCAAAGTAAACATAAAAAGATACTAGAAAAATTGGAACAAAACTTTGATTTCTTAAAATCACAAGAACTAGAAATAGATAGAAAAATTCAATACTTAAACAATAAATTTAATGTAGAGCAAATACCTACAAAAGTTGAAATAGAAAAGCTAATAAAGATCATAACAGAAAAGCCTAAAGAATTAGGAATAAGAACAAAGGAATTAGTTGAAAAAATTACAAAGCAAGGAGAAATAATAACTACCGAAGTTAGTGAATTAAAAAAGACAATACAAAGACTAGAAGAGAAACTCCTTTCATGAATGACTTATGCCAAGATCCTTCATACATTAAAGCTTTAAAATTTACAGCAAGCATCCAACCAGATCCGCACGGATTGTCTGATCATCAACCTGCAAGTAAATCAGATCAAGTAATCATCAAACAAAATAATACTATTATAGCACTATTGATAGAATTAAATAAAAAAGTAGATAAAATAATTAAGAAAAAAGAAGCTATAAAAGAACAGCCTAACAACTCTGAAATAGAAGACTTAATAACCCAATTGAAAAATATTGAAATCACTCCACATAAAGAAAGACCAATAACAGTTAGAAAACCACAAAAATGGACTTTCTTTCAGGTAGAAGAACAACAGTCGAAGAAAGACCACGAGTAAGTTTTTCAGATAATAGAATAGGAAATAACCTTATATCAAGAATACTAACTCGAAATAAACACGAAGACCAACAAATCCAGGAGTTAAACCAAGTAATCGATATAGATAAAGACCTAAAAATATTTCAACAGAATCAGTTAAATTTACTTAACCCAAAGATATTATATGCTATAGGATATTTTGCTAGAAATCATTGGTTATATAGACATGATAGAGAAGAATAAATTTCAGCTATAGGAAAAGAAATAACTAAGCTACTATGAATCTAGTAAATCCAGAATCCCTAAGAGGAATAATACATAACAGAAGGACATTAATGCACATGGGATTAATAGTAGTAGGACTAAAGGGACTAACTAGGAAGAATCTAGGAACTAAAGTATTAATTGTAATATACGATGATAGGTGGTCTAACTTAAAGAAATCCATCATAGGTTTAACAGAAGTAGATATGATAAATAACAGAGGAATATTTTATATTAGTCCAGATTTTATGACTAATTTAGAAGAATTCGGAAAGCATATAAAAAGAGGAATATAGACTAAAGGATACGGAGAGATGAATAGTGGTAATAATTTACTAATGTGTGTAGGTTTCATTGAAAAAATTGCATTAAGTAGTAATACAAGATTTAAACTAAAAGTAGAAGATGTAGTGGAAGTAATGGGAAACAAAGGCATAAAGCTAATAAAATCAATAAAAATAAATCCAGAAGAATACGCAGGATTAGAATGGAACCTAGAACAATTTAATAGAAAGAAAGTACTCACACCAGAATCTCATCTAATGTACACTAATACAAAAGGGGAAACATCTATAAGATTTACAAACTATGGTTACTCTAACCAAACAGACATAGAAGATGAAATAGAGGTAGAAACAGAAAAAGAGTTCATGAACATAGAAGTAATACAAAAAGGATATGAAGTAGATGAGGCTTTACAAGAAGCAGAAAAAAGATATAGAGATAATAAAAATATAACGTTTAAATGTAAAGGGCGTAGGACAGGAAGTATGGGTATAGCAGAGGTAGAAAGACATTTTAAAACATGCAGGTTCCGAACAGATAATTTGGGATATAGAGATGACTATAATAACCAAGAAAAATTGAAAAGTCTAGACAAGATAATAGATAGTATATATGATAGTGAAGATGAAATAGAAAGTAATTCTATCATCAATCAAAAAGAGCTTATGGAATCCACTAGTTCAAGTGCTAGTCCATTCCAAAGAACTGCCCAACCCCATACTATAGACACAAGCACCAGAAATGTACCAAGAAGAAGAGTATTTAGAGTAAATCCCGACACGATAACATAAAATGTAAGACCAATGGGTAGAAGGATGCCTATAGAAGAACCTATCAGGTTACAAGAAGGGGGAAATAAAGGAAAAATATTAAACATAGTTGCACATGATCCGCAAATGTGGAATACGGTGATAGACTTATGGAAAGGAATAGTGGTCGCAGATTATATAAAAACATACTAAGATGCAGACACAGAGACAATGTATAAATACATGAAAACTTTTCTAGGAGAATCTGCAAAAGCCTTATGGGAAGCATATAAATCCAACTTCCCACAAGAATTTCAAGCCTTAGTAAATATGGGAGAAAATCCATACAATTTTACAAATAAGATACATAATCTAATTACAGGAGAAGACCCAAATAGTGGGTTAGTAGTATTACAAAGAAATGTTTTAATAAAATTAGAATAATTAAGCATTACTAGTTGGTTCCACATCAAAAACTTTCTTAAAGATTACTATTATTATTGTACCATAAGTGGAGATTCTTTTGATGAAGAATTAGGGAAGAAGTTATTTAATAAATTACTAGGAGCTCTAGGTAGAGAAATAGAAGAAAGATGGTATAAAAGAGACGGAGTAATACAAAATCCAAATGGTAAATGGTCAATAGGACACAAAGTGCAACATATAATGAAAATATTAACAGAAAAATGTACAAATATACAAATACAGAAACAACTTAAGCAAAATGAGATGAGTTTCTGTAAAAATGTTATATATACAACCCAAAGTTATGATAAAGAACAAAGTAAACCAAGGAAAAGATATAAGAAACGCCGACCTTATTATGATCAATATAGTAATAGAAGATATGACCAGCAATATAATAATAAAAGGTACTATCTAAGAAGATCTTCAGCTAAGAAGTCATATCTAAATAAAGATAGACATGTTAGAAAATATAGAAATGATAGGAATTATAAAAATAAATTAGAATACTTCACATGTGGAAGTATAGAACACTTAGCAAATGTATGTCCTAAAAGAAATAACAGTAGAACTAGAAATTCACAATTGATAGAAGATTTTCAAGAAACTCTGATTAATGTAGATGAATATATGTCGGATAATGAGAGTATATATTCAGTAGTAAGTGTAGAAATCGCAGAACAAACCCGGTCTGACGATTCAAATTCAGATAATGAAGCATTAATAAACGAAATAGGTTTAGAATTAAAGGACCTAAATCTAGAAGAATTACAAATAAGTACAATGATGAATATTTCAGAAGAATGTAATAATGAGTTCGAAAGAAATAAAAGGAATAGATAGCAACCAATGTATTCTATGTAAATGGTATCCAAGTAGAGATAAAAGGGCAAAATGTAAGTTTTTCTATGCTGAAGGATGTATCACATGCATAGAAAATTTATTAAAAATTAAAGTAAAAGAAGGGTATGAAAATAAAGAAGCAAGAAATGATATAATAAACCTAAGAATAATAACATTAGAGAGTAGAATGAATGAATTAGAACAAAATGTAATGTTGCTAGAAAAAGGAAAGCAAAAACTTGAAGAAAGTAGGACAGAATCAGTACAAAGAACAGACGAATGGGGGATGTGCCAAACATCTGCCCCAGAAGCAGAACTAATGAATATAGAGACAATAGTAAATCATTATGAAAATTAAATATGTAACGAAGATAAAAAATTTACTACAGTCAAAGTATTGGCTAGACTTAAAATACAAGATATAGAATTAGAAACCTTAGCATTAGTCGATACAGGATGTACATGAAGTATAATAAACAAAAAGATTCTACCATAAAAATTAATAAAAACTTTGGATAAGCCAATAACAGCAATGCAAATGGACGGAACTTATAATACCTATCAACATTATATAGGAAAGACACATGTAAGTTTCATAAACACATGTAATGAATTTTATAAACCAATGTATACCCTTGACAGAATATGGGTATGAGACCTTAACATAAATGTAGATTTTGTATTAGGATTAAAATTTATGATACAAAACAATGGAGGAACGTTGATTACAAGAGATGGGGTAATATTTTTTAAAAATCTAACGTATACTCCAGTACAAACTAGCAATTTTGAAACAAAAGGAAGACAAGCTAGCATCTCATATAATGATACCTCACATAAATGTTGTAAAGACTGTAAAAATAAAAACCAATGTTGTAAAGACCTAGAACATAAAGAACAATATGAAGAAGAAGAAGAAGAAGAAGAATATGATATAAGAGAAAAAGATTATACTTTGATAGTGGAAAATGAATTCTATAATTTTCAAACAGGAATAGATAAGATAGGTATAATTAGAAGCCCTAAAGACTTAGACAATATAGTAAAAATATTAGACGAAATGGAAATAATAGGGGAAAAACCCTTAAAATATTGGGAGAATAATAAGGTGGTCTGTAAATTAGATATCATAAATCCTGAATATATAATAAAAACAACTGCTATTGAAGCAACTAACCAAGATCTAGATGATTTCGGTATACAGATAAAAGAATTATTAAATTTAGGAGTCATACGAAGATCTACTTCAAAACATAGATCAGCAGCATTCATGGTAAAAAATCATAGTGAAATAGTAAAAGGTAAAGCAAGAATGGTAATTAATTATAAAAGACTAAATGATAAAACAAGAACTGATGCATATAAATTACCAGATAAAAGTGAATTAATAAATCGAATCCAAGGAAAAAGAATATTCAGTAAGTTCGACTGCAAAGTCAGAATATTGGTAGGTTAAAATGCATAAAAAAAGTATCGAATGTACAACATTCACTTGTCCTGAAGGACATTTTGAATGGTTAGCTATGTCATTTGGGCTAAAAACTGCCCCGCCAATATTTCAAAGAAAAATGGATAATATATTCGGAGATTATAAAAGGTTTGTTTTAGTATATGTAGATGATATCTTAGTATTTAGTAAAGACATTAAAGATCGTTTAGGACATTTACAGACAGTATTTAGATTATTTGTACAAAATGGAATAATAGTAAGTAAAAAGAAAATGGAATTATGCAAGAACAATATAAACTTTTTAGGAGTAACATTAGGAGAAGGAAAAATTAAACTACAACCGCATATAGCAACAAAAGTATTAGACATGCCTGATAAATTAGACAATACAAAAGATTTACAAAAATTCCTAGGATTGGTAAACTATGCTAGAAATTTTATTAAAGACTTAGGAAAAATAGCAGGACCATTATATTCAAAAACAGGAAGCAAAGGGCAAAAAATTTTAACACAGAAGATATAAAATTAGTACAACAAATTAAAGAAAAAGTTAAAAATATTCCAGAACTTAGCATACCATTAGAAACAGACTATTTAATAATTGAGACAGATGGAAGTTTCCAAGGATGGGGAGCCGTATTAAAAGCAAGACCAAATAAATACAGTGATAAGGCAGAAGAAAAGATTTGTGCCTACCAAAGTGAAAAATATAAAGAAAAAGGAAGTATGAGTAGTATAGATGCTGAAGTTTTAGCAATAATATATGGCTTAAACAGCTTTAAGTTATATGTTTTGAATAAAAATGAAATATTAGTAAGAATTGATTGTGAAGCCATAGTTAAATTCCATCAAAAAATAAACCAAAAGGCCAGTAGCAAGAGAAGATGGCTAAATTTTATTGATTCTATATCTATAAATCCAAATGTAATATTTGAATATATCAAAGGAAAAGATAACAGTCTAGCAGACCAGTTAAGTAGATTAAATATAAAAATGGCCTAACTGTATATTTGTTTTCAGCATGAGACCAACTGGGCCAGCCCCACTAGACAAATGCAAAGGTGTAGCCTCAACATCAAACACATACGCTCAGACTCTATTAGGTAATGTTCAGTTTAGACCTCAGACAACATCAGTAGAAATGATGGAACACATGTGTTTCAGTAAGCATAGTTTAATATGTTACCCGAAGTCAAACTTATCATTTAGAGAATTACCAGAATGTGTGTTAGACAAACCACAAAAATGCCTCGTAGACAACTTATGGATGGCATATAATAAGAAAGATAGTAAATATTTTATAGCTTCACTAAATGCAGTATGCCAATATTTTACAGACAAAAGTAGAGAAAACAAATTTAAATATTATGTTGTCATACATGGAAAAACTAATGACATATTTCAGACTTGGATAGAAGTACTAGACTCCATAAATGGGGTTAAAACCCCTCTTTTTAAAGGTTTTAGTGATTTTACTGAAGCCTTAGATTATGCAAGAGGGATACTTGGTCCAAATTACTATATCTCTCCAGCCCTCAAACACAATCCACAAAAGATCCCGCAATATAACATCCAAAAAGACACAGATAAAATATTTTTTTGTGACTACTGCTCCTCCATGACAGAAGCCTTTAAAAGACTAAATAGAAAAGTTGAGACATTACTCCAAGAAAATGCCAGATTAATGAAGCAGGTAAAATTACTCAAAGGTAAGGATTCCTCTCACAAGGTGCAGACAGGTACACAGACTCCAGAACTGAGTTATCCATCTCAAGATAAAATAGATGAGAAGGGTGTGCATTTCCCAACGAATGCAATAAGATCCACCGTATCGGATGATAAAGATACGGCTAGTCCGATTCAAACGGTAGCCGATAAAGGCATCTTAAATCCGTTTATGGATGTCACTTTGCCAAAAAGTGAAGATGAAAACTCTTCATCAAGACGAAGGCTACCTAGATCATTTTCTCAAGCAGATACACTAAAGAAAATTATGCTCCACAAAAAGAAAAAAAATGATAAAATAGAGAGCATAATAAAACAGACTTTAGAAAGACTTTTTTCAAAAAGAACAAGATAAACATGTAATAACTACAAGAAATCCTGATCCAAGTGAAGATAAACTGGTACCAGATGTCGAAAGAACAAATACAGGTCCAAGGAGAGAAATTTCAGGTAGTAATATAACCAGTTCAGGAGAAGACGACTATGGAGAACATTCATATTATCAAAATGCTCAAAATCCTAATGAAGATAATGATTTCAGAATGAGTTTTGATTCCGAAGCTTTGCACAATCTTGATACCTAAAGACAAACGCAAGAAGACAAACAAGATGAAGACAATAGAATAAAGTAGGAATAAAAGTGTGTCATGTGGGTATGCCCACATTTGTCGTGTGAGTGTTTACTTTATCACTATCCTCTAAAGAGAAAAAAACTGATAAGCACGCGTTTAAGTTAGTATAAGTCAGTGTCAAATAAGTGACAAATAATACATGTGACGATGGAGCCTAATGTGTACCCGACATGTATTATTCGATCTTATCTTTTCTATCGTATCTTTAGAGTGTCGGCCAATTTTAGGCCGTTTAGTTTCTTTAGTGTTGGCTAATTTTAGGCCGTTAATTTTCTTCTACTTTTAATCCTCCACCCCTATAAAAGAGAGCCCTCCTCAAGAAGAAGGTAAGAAAGAGAACGCACACAACATATTCCCCTTCTCAATGTTCCAGAAAATCCTCTCCATTACCCAAATCAAAGACCTCTAAAAACCCTCTTGTAATTTAAAGTTTGTAAAAAGTTTTTATTTTAGTTTGTAAGAGTCAGTTGGGGTTTCCGAAAGGGAAACCTCTCTCCGTCCTTATCATGTAAGTCTCCTATGCTTTCTTGTATTTTTCCCTAAAAATATGTTATCTATGTAAATTATGTTTGTTTTGCAAAAATATTACTATGCAATTATATAATGAACTACCCTTAGTATATGGTTAAACTCTTAACTTCTTGATAACAACGATGGATTAACCTGTAAATTCCTAGGATGATAAAAGGCATTAAAAAGTCTGCAGTGATTAAAGGACATCGTGATTGCCATCTCCAGGTAGGGTTAAAGAAGAAGTTATCAAGAACACAGGTTAAGAGATAGATATGAACAGGGTAGGATTAAAGGATTAAAAAAAAGATGAAAGGCAGTAAAACAATGAAAGGCACTAAAAGTAAAAGGCAATAAAACTCAAAATAAAAGGCAATAAAACAATTGGTACAAATGGTAATAGATGGGTAGATTAAAGGTATTGAAAATAGCTTGAATTATGTAGATTGATTTAAATCCAACTCAGTACTTCCTCTCACGCTGTGTCATATCATGTTTATCTCGGAATTTTCACTATATTTTTTCCTTTTTTCCTTTTTTCCTTTTTTTTTTTTAATCCTTTAATCCTACCCTGTTCATATCTCTCTCTTAACCTGTGTTCTTGATAACTTCTTCTTTAACCCTACCCTGGAGATGGCAATCACGATGTCCTTTAATCATTGCAGACTTTTTAATGCCTTTCATCATCCTAGGAATTTACAGGTTAATCCATCGTTGTTATCAAAAAGTTAAGAGTTTAATCATATACTAAGGGTAGTTCATTATATAATTGCATAGTAATATTTTTGCAAAACAAACATAATTTACATAGATAACATATTTTTAGGGAAAAATACAGGAAAGCATAGGAGACTTACATGATAAGAATGGAGAGAGGTTTCCCTTTCAGGAACCCCGACTGACTCTTACAAACTAAAAAAAAATAAAAAATAAAAAATATATATATATATATATGGGCCAAAGGGTTAATGTAATGTATGATTTACATGGTTGGGTCATAAAAATTTCACAAAGAGCTAAAATGCAAGAATTTGTTATCTTTTTGTTCCATTTTATAAGACATTTTTTTCTTAAAGTCTGTCTTAGAAAATGTTACTCCATTCTATATTCGGAAATTATTCAACTTATAACGAATATTTTACTTTTAGAGAAATATTTTTATAGCCTAAAAATATCATGACATATTATTTAAGATCATAAATTATAATATTACTTTTAATATGTATTGAAAATCTTTCATTCTTTCTTAAATTTTGTATCTCATAAAATATCGTCACATAAATACAAAATGGAGGGAGTAATACTTAATTTTGATGAATAAGTATATATGAGCTTGAATGCTTGATTCACATGATGCTATATATGCTTTGAACCGTTGTAGAGGATTTTGAAGACTTTGTTCCTAAAACTCTCTCTTGATTATCTTAAAACCACTTGATGCATCTCTTTTGACATGTGAGTCTTTGGTACTGAGGAAAATATTTTCTGAAAAATGTTTTTGAGTTTTTTTATGTTTTGTTGGATCAAAATGCTAGAAAAATATTTTTTTAGGAAAACAAACTCCTTAAACATGCATGAGGAACATGACTTCTCGATTGGAAGTAAGAAAAACAAGTTGCATAAGTGATATTTCAAATTTATTATCTCCTCCCGATCCACTCAAGTCTCAACCCTCACCCTTGACCATACCACCCCGGTCCGAACCCTCACTCCTCATCCCTACCGATTTTCATAACGTTTTGCTAAGTAACATATTAATGCTTTTGGGATAATATTTTCTTGCTTATTTAACAAACATTAAAAAATAAGTAAGAGATTCACTTATTTTCTTAAAAAATATTTTCTAAAAAATCATTTTCCGTAGAAAACATGTTCAACAAACACATGATCTCGTGTTATACAAGAAGAAAAATATGGTCTCATCATCTCAGATGAATTGGTTTGCTTGAGTTGATTAGCAGATCAATCAAATTGAATATGAAATGGATATTATTCAGTGGGGTATCATTTTAATACTTGGAAGGTTTTGATAAATTAATTTTGGGTCAATATATGGACAATCCCTTAAATTCGAGTCAAAAGTGTCTAACAAAAATATTTTATAATATATTCAGACGTTTAATCAAAACAAGTTACTATAATTCTAGTATTTAAATAAATCTAATGACAAGTTTGAAAAATTATCGGTTCATTGAGCCATTAATTTTCATTTGACTTGTATATAATGCCACATAACTTCACCCATAACTTGCTCTCATAGACTTCGGATTTGATTTGGTGTCTCATACACATACATGGTTGGTAGCTAGTTTGAAATATCATGTTTGGTAACTGATCTGATTAGAAGGTTAGTTATTCATATATAAAATTTACATGGTATTTGACTTGTAATTTAGAAACTCGCATAATTAATACATGTATAAGTTATGAGGAAATTTATGTATTATTTTATGCAAATAAAAGATGAAATAACTAATACATAAATAAGTAATACTTATATAAAACAATACATAAATTCCTTTATATATATTTAATCCTTACATTATTAATACCTACATAATTCTAAACATCTACTAAACTACCCTAAGTAGTTAATATTATGTCATTTGTAATGCTCAACTAGAAGAATCGACCTAAAAAGGAGTTGGATTGATTTCACATAAACTCATGCAAATGAACTTAAAATAACCCAATTTTATTTATGTTCTTTATTTAGTACTGACAATTGACCCTGTTCTCAGTCATCATTTATTAGAGTAAAATTTTCACAATGTGTAACCAATAATATAAACTATTTATGTAGCACATATAATACTATAATCATAATTAATATAAGTTTGGTACATATTGATGAAGAATGGGTAGTTGGAAAAATAATCAAAGCCTCATTATTTTACATTATGGCCAATTGGACATCATATATAGATCTGAACAGTACTAGAATTAATTATATGTATATATATATAGCTAGGGTCATGGCTCATTTAGAGAATTTATGAATTTTCCTCCCCACTATTTAAATTGGAAAATGGACTTGTCTACCCAAACAAATTAATTAAACACTTATGGTTGGATTTATTGGTCTACCAGCTGGTTTCTTCAAAACTTGGTCATCTATACAACACGATATATAGCTTTTGTCATTGCTAAACCAGCTAACATATACACCACTTAAACATAAAGCAACTAACCAACGAGGACGGTGATGGAGTGGTAAGTACTTCTTTATCCTTAACCAAGAGGTTTCGGGTTTGAGCCCCTTGGGTACGAAGGAGTCGCCTTTGTTAGGAAGCACTTTACCCCAATGTGGGATTTTCCAACGCGAATTCCAATTTAATCGGACTCCAGACACCCGATACCGGATTGAAAAAAAAAAACATAAAGTAACTACATATGTGTAGTATCATATAATTATTTATTGTAATTAACTGCAATAATGAATTTGATCAAGTGCATTTATATGTCTGTGTTTACGAGTAAAAGTAAATTTAATTTTATTAAGTACTCTCCTTTCAATTTATGTGGTATATAGTCAGAAATGTTTTTTCTTTGAAATTTATAATCTTAAATTTGTCAGGAGATATATAATATTATACAAGCGTGTCTTAATTAAGGACAGCAAGAAGTTAAAAGTAAAAAATTTCAAAATGAAAATAATGTCAATCTATTTTACTTAATGGATTAGTAAGGAAAAAATGACACACAAAATGAAATGAAGTAGTAATATTTATGGCTTGAAAATACATAAAAATCTTATAAAATAAACGAAGATATATGATGTGATTGTTGATTGAAACTCACGTTCGTTTGACTTGGTATGATAAATTGATTCGTAAAAATGGATTTTTGGCATAATTCAGTCCCAAAAGTTAGCTTATGAGAGGAGACTGTCCAAATCTATATAAGGAGACCAAATTTTCATCCTTTTTTCGAGGTTGGAATTCTTAACAAGATTATGGTGTACTAATGTCATAATTCGAATTGCATTATTCTTGACAAAATCCCTTATAAAAATGTAGTTATCATATGTCTTATATAATTAGTATATATAAAACAACAATTCTGATTGTTTTGATCCACTTATTAAGTATTTTTTTTATTCTATCTTTCTAATCATTTAATTTTATTTCCATAATATCATCATCAGATGAGCTGGGATATATCGAAAACAATCTCACGTATACATCATTTCCTTCCGATTCCACTTATGAGATATTACTCTAAATATGTTATTATTAACGCTAATCATTATATTCAGTGTAGAATTATGTGACCTAGGATACCTAGAGATATTTTTTGTCTCTGTTCTAAAAGAAAGGAAAAAAAGTTTATGGAGGACGAGAGCAACTAGATCTATGTAGAGCATATGAAACATCACCAACAGAAATATCTTATATTATAATAGTTACGTAAAAAAATTGCATAGAAGAGAAATAAAAACTCTAGAATGTAAATGTTATTGTGTTTTTTATTTGGTTAATTAAGAAGCCATATTCTTATAATTTACTAACCGTTACAAGATGTGACCTTTTTTTGATTGAGCCTACTATCAACTTCCTCTATAGATGTGTATGCCTACGTGTGTGAATGAATATGTACGTATCCACTAACTCTCGTATTCCTAAGAAGTTAGAACCAGATACAGATCAATCATATTCGAGTCGTATATACAAATGGCGCAACCAAAGACAATTCAATTTTATAAGTTTATGGGCTCTCTGAAATTCTAATTGTTCTTTGTTTTGAGTTACTGAATTCAGAATTAATAATTCATAAATATTAATTAAAATTTTAAAAGAAATATTGAAGCTACGTATCATACCATCAACTCTACATCGGCCCCTGGGCCACATTCATTTGGACATAGTGAGAAAGCATGGTGCACAAGGAAGATGATAGGCAAAAAAAGGTACAAACGAGTCACAAGGTAGCCTAATTTTGCTGCTTTTTTTTGTCAAGATTGCCAAAGTTATTGTCATGTTCTATGTTTGTTGAGTGTATCTGGGAGAATCCCAAAAATTGACACATAAATCAAATATTAATTCAACCAGCTTGCAGGTGAACTTTTAGTTATTTGGAGGTTCAATTTGTCAAAGATGAGAAGACAAAATAAAAGCAAAAAGAAATGAATTCATACTTTGTCTAAAGACACAAATACTATTGACTTTGTCCTAGTGTTGCATTTCATAATTTTCTACCCAAACCTAACAAACATAGGATAATGACATTTTCTCCTTGGCTATCAAAATATTGTTGTCAATTATTTATACTGTCCAATTAGAAAGAGCCAATTTGATATTATCTTAGATGGCACATATCATGTCAATTAAAATTGTTACACAAAATCCAGACATATTGTTTGCACTTGAATTGTTAGAAGTCATTATACCTATTTTCTTCTTGACTAGATCATTTGGCATGTCGAAAGAGGGTATGAACTATAGTACAATATCATCAATTTCTTGTATGAAATATTTTCCCTAACTAATCGATCCAAGAAATGAAAATCATCGATTTGACTTAGAATTTGATATCAAAATAGTGTTTTGGCTATAGTATTGAATTCATTATCTTACTAGTAAAGCGTCCGCATAATTAATTTTGTATTTTTAATTTGTTGACCTGAGGGGCGAGCTTTAGGTGACTAAGAGTTGACTTTGACCGCGGTGTATTCTACAATTATAGGATTGTGTTACCTAGACTAATTTGGATTGGTTATTGATATATATAGTGAGATTATTACAGTTTGGTTGAGTTGATTTTTGCGATTCAAAGTAAGGTTTGCACTTATTGAATTCCAAGCAAGTGAGGATTTAGATCTTAGTTTACTTATTTTTTCATAAAAGCGTGTTATATGTGTTGTTTATGTGCATTTGAAACATCTAATTAGTGTAAGTGGTAAAGCATAAGTTCGGTTGGATAGCTTGAAGTATCTAATTTAGACCATCTATATTGCATAGTTATTGTAGCAAATGGTATGTTAAGTCCACATGTATTATTTGTATTCTTGACTCTAGATAAATTGCTTTACTTGTATATTATTTTTATGCTAGTACTATTTTTTTTTATGGTAATGCGTCCATATATATATAATCTTCGTTAATATCTCATATAATAGCTTAGAGTTTTCACCTTATGGATAGTAATTTATTAGATACTTACTCTGTTGTGACTTAGATACCAGATTTGGATTGTGTTATTTAATCAAATGCAAAAACTTTTTTCCTTTGGGACTTATGGATTTCAATTCGATTCATCTCATTGGCTCATTGCGTATATGATATTGGTTAATAAAAATGCTTTTAAGATAAAGGGGAATAAAAATAGGAAAGTGAAGTGCTTAATTTACCAATAGGGCAATGTAAATGTGGGTGGTTCATAGTATCCTGCCTTGTACTCAACCAATTCCATTAAAAAAAACAATCTAGGATAATGACATTATACTTAAAAGTGATGATAATGATCAAATATTAGAAAATGACAAATTCTTAGACTAGAGTTTCTTGTGTTCTAATATTGCAATTATCTTTCCATATTGGACAACCCACTTCTTGTATGAAGGGGTTCAAGTAGGACCCAAAATGGGTCCTTACTACTCAAAGAAACAAGGACAAAGTTCCCCACAAAAATGATAGGTCCATTCATTGATTGCCTTTATGTGATTCATGATGAACCACCATTTCCAATGCTTTTAGTGGTATTACAAGTATTTACTTCTACTCCCTCCCTCCTTCCCAATTTAAGTAAGACTTACCATAAAATTGAAAGGGGAAAATACGAAGGCATAATACACAAATGTGTCATTCAATTTGTTTTCAACTGACATTTATGTTATCTAATTTTGAGTGTCTACAGGTATTTAAATTTGTATAAAATTGAAAAAATAGACTTACGTGGCATCCTATGTGACAATTTTATACCCTATGTATGCTACGTAGGACGTGCGTGTCTACTTGTTTAATTTTATACAAGTTTAAGTATCTACTTGTACACATCTAAAGTTTGTAGGCATAGATATCAGCTAAAGCCAAATTAAAAGACATATTTATATATTATGCCAAAAATGAAATTTATAATTTAAAGCGGACCTTAGACATTTATATGAGTATAAATTATTTAATAAAAAAATAAAATTAAAATTAAATTATTTCTAATTAATAAAAAAAATAACATTCTTTTTTAAAGAAGGAAGTAAAATTTCAAAATTGAGATTTGTACGTTATATATCCTTCTATGCAAATAAATAATAGCCGACAACTATCTATATTTTTATATTAATACATATTTTTACGTTATATATATCCTTCTATTCAAATTTATATATATATATATCTTTACATATTTTTATATAACACTGTATAATTTTTTATATATATATTTATGACTATGAATATAATTATTTTAGCATACCGATCAAACATGTAATTTACTCGTGGAGAATAGTAATTACCCCATATTGTCTTCTCATATTTAAATTTCAACATTTTTAAGTTCCAAAAATCATATGCCTAACTAAAAAAAGTTGTATAAAGTCACTTGATAAAATATTTAAATCTAGACTATAGTACAATGCTTTTGTAACTTTATTATTTTAACTCTTATCAAGAAATACGTTTTGAAATATTTGACCAAGTGTCTTCCCACACATCTAATTATTCTAATAATATAATGTCAAAAAAGTTGAAACAAGTTGTAATTGTTTATTTATTTTTATGGGTAGATGAAATAGTTAAGCTTATTGAGTAAGATTGAGCTAGAGATTTAATTAAATAATTATTAATTAATGAACAATTTTAAGAAATCGGATCCCAATGATATGAAGGAACGGCTGGATTACGAAAGTGCCATACATTATCAAAACCATGTCAACGTTGTAAGAGAATCATATCAATATTATAAAATATTATTTTTTTATTTTTTTATGAGTAAATTAAAGAATAAAATAAATAAATAAATTATTAAAAACAGGTGTACATAAAGACAATTATTGGCAAGAATTAGGCACAGTTTTCTTGGCTCCAGCGACCCACCAAATTCATTTTATAATGTTTATATTTCATAATGATAATTATTATTACTCAAATATACTAGAAAAAGTCATATATATCCTATTCAATTATTTGTAGGATTATTATGTTTGTTTAACTATATATTTTGCAAGAAGATTATAAATTTATGGCAATTGGACATAATTTTCAGGTTTATTAGTTATTATTTTTGAGGGGGGAAAAACAATATAATGTAGTCCTGTATTGAGACCCACCGAAAATGTAGTTGAATAATGATTGAGCTGTAAGCAATAATAATAATAATGATAATAATAGAGAAAAACGACAATATAAAATTTGAAAAGCTTAAAAGGAAAATTGTATATATAATTTATTAATTTTTACTTGTAAACTACAAAGTACAAACCATTATTGTAAACATTAACTGCAGTAAAATACAATTTTTGTCAAACAAACTCTTAAAATAATGGTGAATTATATTTACGAACAACGGCATGCTGTTGCATTTTATTAATTTAAATATTATGACAAAAATTCATTAGTATAAAAGATCAACAATTCTAATAATTATAAAGATGGAGTTTCAATATATAATATTTATTGAACAGATTATTATTTTTTATATAATTTAATTTTTTAATTCAAAAATGTTAATTAATATCTCATAGACAAGAATAGCTCCGTCACTAAATTCTCTTGCCGATCAATCACTTGGGACAAAAACAAGAAGAAAAATGGAAGTAATTCGATGAGAATATTATTTTGTTACCAACTAGGGAAATGAAAATCATATTTTTATTTTTATTTTTATTTTGGTTGTTGAGAAAATCCTACTTTCATATTTAAGTTATTAAAGAGTATAAAATTTACCTTTTCTCTATCCCTTTTTTTTTTGTTTATATTTGAAAAGGTTGTATTATAGTTATTTTAAACAGAACATTTATATAATTCTGAGACACTAATAAATAAAGATTTAAATAGAACACAATATTAAACTTATCATAAAAGCAAGGTTTTTAATGATAATTAGGTGTCCTTAATGGAGCTTTGCCAAATGGCATAATTTTAGCTGTTAAAATTTTAATTAGGTTCATATGTCGTTGACAGTCATTATCTTTGATTTAACATTTGTATTATTTTCAAATTTATGGATTTTGGCCTGAGTTAAAAAATTTGATGAATGATTTTTGGTTTGTTTTTGTCTTTTTAATTTAAATACCTTTTTAATTAATTTTACCAATTACTATTACAATAGAAATAATATTCTTAAAGCTATTTCGATTTTGGAATACTTAAAATAAGTTAATTTAAACGGACAATAAGTCACTAACTCATCAGATTATATCATAATATCAAAGTTAAGTGTATTTGAACAAGAGTAAAGCTACAATTTTTGCATTGTTCCTTTTTTTTTCTTTGAGATTGAGACATTACTTCTTTCGCCTCGAAATATTTGTTTTACTTTTATTCACACACTTCTTAAGAAATATATCTTTTGTCTACTTATATTTGTTTATATTTGACTTAGCACGTTTAAGAAGTACTCCATCTGCCCAATAATAGTTATCCACTGTTGACTTTCTACGCTTCTTAAGAAACTATAAATAGAAGGTTAATTTTACTATATCACTCATTGAATATAATAAATACAATGTCTTGAAAAATGTTATAAGGAAATGACTATAATTAATGATAAGGGTAAATTAGGAACTAAGTGTAAAATTATCCATTGATTTCATAAAATGGACAAGTATTGTTGAACATCCGAAAATAGTATAGTGGACAACTATTGTTGGACAGAAGGAGTAATTAATAAAATAATAAATTTACTATATCATCTTTTGAATATAATAAATTATATCTTGAGAAATTAACTTAATGAATAATAAGAATAAATTAAAAACAAAGTGTTAAATTATCTCTTAATTTTTTAAATTAGACAAGTAAAAATAATATATTTATTTTTAGTATAATGAAGTTAATGGACAAGTAAAATGGGACATAGAGAATATTAATTAGAAGGGATGTTTGATTATTTTGCACTTAAAAGTCTTAAGATATAGTACTTCTTCTCTTTTATATTACTAGTCCATGTTATTAAAAATAATTAATCTAAATTACTTGTCAATTTACAAAATCAAGATATAATTAATTTTAAAAAATCATGTTACCTTTTAAGTTATTATTCTTTTAAAACATATTAATATTGTAAAGCTCCTCCATTATTAATCTTTATAGTGATGAATAAGGCACATAAGTCAAAATGTGTTAAAAAGAGTTATTCCCTTCGTTCCATATTAGTTTATAATCTTACTAAAAATAGTTGTATCATATTTGTTGTTTATCTTAATTAAAAAAAGGTATATTACCCTTACGATTAAATGTTTTTTTAAAGTGTTCACATTTGTTTGTAAAATTTTCCAAAGTTTTTCTAAGGGGAGAATTAGAGAAATTATCTTCTTATTTATGATTTTTTAATATCATAATATGTGTAGAAAAAGGTGATCAACTAATATGGAACGAAGGGAGTAAACAACAAAATAGTACTACAAATAACCTTCAATATTTATGATTTAGCGTGTAAAAAGTAAAATGGATAAATAATATGAGACAAATGAAGTAAATATTTATGCTTATTTATGTATCATAATTGAGAAATTTGTAATCTTTGAGAATTATTAATACTAAGAATAAAATGATTAATTTTGTTTTGAAGTTCTAAAATGATAAATATTTTTAATAAAGTAGACAAGTATTTTTAATAAGAACAACAATTATTCGAGATGGAAAGAGTATATATTATATTAGCTATACATGGGGATTACTTTTAATTAGGCAAAAAAATCCGTTGTAATTAACGTGAAAAGGGGAGGGTAATTTAGTCAATAGACCCTTACACTCCCTAGGTGATGCCGTCATGTAACGATATAAACCAGGAGGATGAACCAGATTCTCATCTCCTCTTTGGTAACAAAAAAAGTACCCTACCTAAAAGTTGAGGGCATATTCGTCTTTATGTTACGTATAAAAAATACTAGAAATAATAAACTAAACAATACGTCTCAAAGTTCATACATATTATTTTTTTTGGTTAAATTAGGTTTGAGCCTAATTTACACGATAAAATCCAGCTGGTCAAAGAGGGAATCGTCCAAACATTATAAAGAGGTTTAAGTAACCCCTCCCTTTTTAATTTGGGATTTCATTATTCAATTCGATATATGATATTTTCACCCCATAATTATTTGATTTCTTTGTGGGGTCTAAGATTACATCATATTCGATTCTGATACAATGTTCAATTAAATTTAGGCTTAATTGAAATCTCAAAATTAGCTTAAGGAAACCCAAGGACCCCTTTCATTGATTTGGGAGTTTGTCCCTTCATCAACCTCCTACCAAACAGCCTCCGAGATAAGTCCTACAGTAATGAAGAAATTAATAACAATTTTATTATTATTTATATTAGAAAAAATTAAAATAAAAAAGAGATATAAATTTGAAGAGTCAAAAGACACTTTTATTATTTTTAATTCTAAATTCATGCATTATTAAATACTTTTGATATTCTTATTTCATATTTTACCAGCATAAAACTCCTCATATAACGAGTTGTTTGAGTACGATTATCCAAAACAATAATTGGAACATAAGATAATATTAAACAAAACTTTGAAAATTTTGAATTATATGGCCAATAAAGAATAATCCTTGTGAATATCAACTGATAAAACAAACCATTGCGAACATAATTTCCATAAATAAAAAAGTAAACTATACAAAGACAAATTAAACTCATAATTTATGGAATATTTTTCCAAATATAAAATAAACCACTACTGTTGTTATTCCCAACATTATTACAGTAATGGTTTACTACTATTTTTTATGTGAAATAATTAAAAATTATAGGTTACCTATTATTCAGCCTATATTACAATTATAGGTTAGCTACATTATCTGAACAAAAAGCCTCATCATTTTGTGTACATTTTTCTCTCACTTGGGACTTAGAGAAATGAAAAAGGAGAAAGAAAAGGTGAAATCCCAAGGCAACTTGCTAGTGTTTTCGTACTCTACATTTTGAACATCACTATATTCAACAAACTACACAACTCCGGACAACGGTTCTCTCCGTCCATTTTTAATTGTTATAATACATTTTTAGAAAGTTAATTTGATTAATTTTTAATGTGAAATTAAATTACATTAATATTTTACACAAACAATTTAGATATTCAAAATTATACGAAAAATACAATAAATTGCAATTTTTTACATAACAATATGATAAAAAATACATCGCAAAATGTTAGTCAAAATTCTTATTTAAAACATGAAATCATGACAATCAAAAGTGGACAGATAGAATATTTATAATAGACTCTCGATTTAAGAAAATATATCTTTTAAATAAATTTGAAAAAAAAAACTATAAGTGAAAGAAGCTCTGATGAAATAATAAAATAGAAAAATATTGACTTCAAAATTAGTAAAATAATCAAAGAAAAAGAACAAGAATAGTAGTAAAATTTAAAAATAAGATAATAATTTTTTTTAATAATACTAAAAAGGAAAAGTGGGAGCAAATAAGGTACTCCAAGCTAGAATCATCATCTCCTACAAAAAAGAGAAAATCTCTCAATTATTTCTATGTATATCTTCATTTTTAAACTTATTTCTCCTCGTATGAACTCATGTCCTTCTAAGCTTCTCATTTCCGTTACTTTCATCTTTTGAATGTGTAAGCTCTTGATTGGCTAACACTCGGCTCATACATGAACATAGTTGGTCTAACAACCACTTTGTAGAACTTAAGTCGTTGTCATACATTCTTATCACATAGGACATCAGATGCGAGAGCCTCCATTTCATTCACGCTGCTTCAATACGGTGTGTGACATCATCGTCTATTTCTCCACTTTCTTAGATTATTGACGTAAGATATTTTAAAATTCTCCTTTTATGATGACTTGTGTATCAATCCTTACTTCGAGATTTATCTATCTCATACTTTGCTTCACTGAACTTGAACTTCAAGTGCTCTGTTTTAATCCTTCTCAACCAAAATCTTCAACCTAACGTTATCTTTATAGTGTATCTCGTCAATCAAACATTCTACAAGCTACACTCTTTTTACTTTTTTCGATTGCCAAAAAGTAATGCTACAAACTACATTGACAACGTGGGTTTTTCTCTCATTGACCGTACTTTTTAAATATTTCACTTGGTGTGTTGTAACTTGTATCCGTGTTGGAGTTGAATTAGATTTAGTTTCACACCGAAAAGTCCTATATTGAAGGTATAACGTTCCCTAATGAAAGTGACTTCATATTCAAAAGCAGAGTCAATTTGGGGATATGGGGTTCATCCGCACCCCTTTCGACGAAAAATTGCCATATTTATATATGGTTAAATTAGTTATGTATATATAGTAGATGTTGAGCCCACTTCAACTAGTTCGTGAGTTTACTTCTTCATATTTTGAAACCCATAGTGAAAATCTCTGCTCCGATCCGCACTATGACCATATCCTCCATAATTCGAACAAAATATCTCTAATTAGAGATGGAGAAATAATTATCATTTAACCATATCCCTTATTGATCCCTCCTTGGCCACATTATTCGTTCGAATCACAATTTCAAGTATTTTAGGGAGGAATATATTTGCACCAAGGGTTCATATGAAATCAATCGTAACAAACTAAGGTTTGTATTGATCATAAAACAACTTGCAAGCTGATCAAAGAACAAAAGGAAAATAGAAAAGGGAGATTCTAGACTTCTATTACAAATAGCTAATTAAAAATAAAAAAACATAACTCATAGCATAATCCTAATGAGATAGTTCTCCATTATATATAGGCATCTTTAGTGCACGTGTTTATTCCTTTAACCAGGGTCCCAAATATAATTTGATAGTATATCAATTGAGTCTTCTACATGGCTAGATTCGTAACATCAACAAACTATATAAGACAAGTGAAAAGTAATTTTGATGTAATTTCCAAAACGAGCATACTTCAATAGTTGTTTTAAATTTTCTCTGATCAAGTTTCTGCATTATATTTTGAATTATAAAGGAGTAATGATACAAAAAAGAACAATATTTTAATTAGAAAATAAAGCTGGCATTTCCTTGAGTTTTATTATTTTGACCATATTTGATTCTTTCTATATCAAGTTTGGGAAGAAAGTTGTAATTTAGGAAAAAAATGATTTGATTAGATAGTGTAGGCTAAACCATACAAAACTATACAGGTCATTGAATGAGGCAATACTAACAACCAACAATGGAAACTTTTATGCTTTTGGTTTTATGCAATTCCAAAATATATATGGGGTCTCTAGGGTAGATTTACAAGTACAAGGCCAGGATTTGTTTAAAAAATGGGGGAGAGGATTTACTACAATGGAATAGTATTATTTCCAATTCCAAACTTTTTTATCATAGTTTCTACTCTTCCCCTTTCATTTCATTTTACATAATATGATTTTCATACTAATTTGTTAGCAATATGTGATGTATCTTTTAGTATCATGTTTTTATGATTCAAAAATCTTATGATATATTCGAGGCTATAAATTCTTAAATACCTTTTTCTTGAATTTCGTGTTTACGCAAATTATGTGAGTATATAGGAGGTACTAGCAATTTTTGCCACCATTTTTCATAAGTTAATTATATCAATCTTTGACACAAGTAATAAACAACAAAGTTTTTTTATGCCAATGTTGGTGACTGAAGATAACTCTCTTCAATTATTTCTGGGATGGGAGGGAGGTCTTGCTTCACATTTGTTAATTCATTTATGGGTTACACGACTTTAGGCAGATAAAGCAACTATAAAAGCTATGTTTGTCTATCAAAATCTTCAAGTATCTTGGATGCATAGCTCAAGAAGATTGAGAAATTAATGATGATGTCACACATTGTATTGTAGTTGGGTGGACTAAATGAAGGCTCACATTCAGGATAATGTGCAATAAGAATATGTCGTTAAGACTTAAGGATAAGTTTTATAGAGTGGTGATTAGATTAACATTGTTGTATGGGGCAGAGTGTTGGCTATCAAGAACGATCACGTTCAACAAATAAA
Organism: Solanum acaule; assembly: GCA_036250505.1. Taxonomy (NCBI): domain Eukaryota; kingdom Viridiplantae; phylum Streptophyta; class Magnoliopsida; order Solanales; family Solanaceae; genus Solanum; species Solanum acaule. Next base: position 3,844 of record JAJOOR010005998.1, on the reverse strand, counting down.
TGTAGTGTCGAGATGAGAGTACTTAGATGGATGTGTGGACACGTTAGAAGAGACATGATCGGGAACAAAGCTATATAAGGTAAGATGAGTGTGACATATGTGGTGGGTAAGATGAGGGAAGAAAGATTGGAATAACTCGAGCATGTAAATAGGAGGTGCACAAACACACTAGTTAGGAGGCTTGAGAGGTGATTACACAAGACATGACTAGGGCCATCTCAACAAATTTGGAGATCTAAAGTCAAATTTTATAGGGACATGTAAATAGGAGGTGCACAAATACACTAGTTGGGAGGCTTGAGAGGTGATCAGACAAGACATGACCAGGGCCATCTCAACAAATTTGGGGGTCTAAAGTCAAATTTTATAGGGATGCCTTATTTTTTTAATAGTTGTCATATATAAATTGAGCAACCATAACATACTCAATATAATCCTACAAGTAAAATCTTGAGAAGGTAGGATGTGCGCAGACCTTAATGCAAACAATGGAGATTTTCAATGAAAAATATAATATGATGTTAGAATAATAAAATCTGACTCAAAACCTTAAAAAGTTCATGTAGGGTCGGTTTGGAAAGTCACCTGATAATTGCAATTGGTGTAATTACTAAGATAGTAATTACCAGCCTATTAATTACACTGACTTGTTTGTTTGACAAAGTGTAGTTACACATGTATGTTTGGTTGCACAATTGCAATCATAATATTATATTAAATTTTAAAATTAAAAGTTAATTATTTAAAATTTATATCAAACAAATAAAGAACTTTATAAATGATATTAAATTAACTATTTAAAATATATATTGTCTTTTAATTTGAAAATATATTAATTAATAAACATACGTTCTTAACTAAAATTATGAAAAAATAATTGATTTATATTTTTCAAAATAGTATAGTTCAATTGAATTAACCATAAAAACTAAAAGTACAAAATTTCTATGAACATCATAAAATGCATGTTTGACAAAAAGATTAATATTATAAATAAAATATCACAAATTAATAAAATACTATACAAAAAAATAACCTATTAAGTCTAACTAAAAATAAATGACTTACATTGTGAAGTTTCAAGTCAATACTACTAAAATAAATGAAATTGAAAATATAACATAAGTTCTAAATTCAAAACAAAAAATTTAACATAATACTTTTATGTCAAATTTCAACACAACATTCATAAATATGATTTAAAAGAAAAGAAAAATGTAAGTCTATAACATCACTCAACAATGAATTCTACTTTAGTTTAAAAATTAGATTATTAACAAAATTATGCTAATGCTGAAAAATAAATATGGCATAAAAAATATATAATACGAAAATTTTTATGGAATCACATGAAGTAAAAATTGAGAATGAGAAGGAAATGAAAAATAAATAATATAAAATAAAGAATAAACTTTTAGAAATTTTCACAATAATAAAAATTAAAAAAAGAATTTAAAATAATTAAATAAAAATAAATTAAAACAAAAAAATCAAAAGTATAATCTGTGTACATCTTGATATATAGCTAGAGCTGTCAATATAGGCTGACCCCCATCCGGGCTAACCCATACATGCTTTACAATTTGACGGGCCAGGAGGGCTAGCCCCTTTTTTATGTGGGCCAGAAAATGGTCGGCCCAGCCCACAAGTGCGTGGGCTACAGGCTTTGCCGGGCCAACCCCTTTTTCTTAAAAGTATATTTTTTTATAATTTTTTAAATTAAATTATAATTTAAAAATATTATCATAAATATCGACTAGTGTTACTACTTGTTCATCAAATACATAAATAAAATTATCTATATAATATTTATTAAGTTTGATTTCAAGTAAAAACATGAATAGCTAAATAGAAATATTAACCTAATTGTTTTTCAATGATCATAATAAAACACAAAAATTATGATAGTATTCCATAGGCTATGGCCTATGTAGTGATTCCCTAAAAATTTTACGAACTTTATTTTATGTAGTTATATTCTATAAAAACATAATTTGTATTTAAATTGTAATATTCAAACTTTAAATAGATTTTGAGTGTAGACTCCTGTTATTTTTAATACTCTATTTTATTTTTATTTTTTAATAATTTTAATTTGGCCCATGGGCTGGACCCTATTCATATTTCTAAAGCCCCACAAATCGACAAGCTTATTCAGGCCTGACTAAAAAACACTTTTCTTAAATGGGCTCCAAAAATCGTAGCCCAACCCTATCAAATCACGGGTTAGGCCAGGTCGGCCCAACGGGCCTAGCCCATATTGACGGCTCTATATTAAGCTATCATTTTTTCTTGCTATTTTTTTTTCAATAACTTTGCCTTTTGACTCGAGGATCAATCACAAACAATTTTTCTATTATCACAAAGACAAAAGTAAAATCTGTGTAGATCTTACTCTTTCCAAACTCTGCGGAAAATATTTCTATTATACCGATTTGTCTTAAACGTTTAAATAGAAAATTTCAAATTTTATTAGTACTTATTATGAAAACAACAATATTTATTTGCCACTAATTTCATATATGATCAAAATTAGTTGAGCACATGAGGCATTTAAGATCACTAGGAAGTAGGGTGGGGAAGTGTAATTGACATTCAATCCAATTATAACCAAAAACAAACCTTCCCATTGAAAAACTTAATTAAATTAATTAATTATCCCTTATACTATAGTTTCACATTTTTCTTAGGGCTCCGTGTCAACTTTTTCTTTTAAGCTTTTTTCATATATATTTTTTTTTTTTACTTTAATTTATTTTCCATTTAAATGCCTTTCATCTTTGTTTCTCTCTCTTCCTTGTGTTTCCCTCAAAACTCCTGTTTCTATTCGTACTTCTCTTTACTCTCTTCCAATACAGCAAAGCCAATTGTGACTCTTTCTCTCTCTTCTATCTTCTTTCCATTTCTAGAGAGAGAAACATCAAACACCCAAAAAGGAGTTGGCCGGAGAATATGCTCCGGTGTAGCCATTTTCAGGTATAATTCAAGAAACAGGACGAGTTTGTTGTAAAAGAAGACCATTTTTGATATCATTGAGTGAAAAAAGTGAAATGCCGGAAACCCTTTTGTTGTCGAACCAGATTCCTGAAATATCGACCAGAAGGAAGGAGAATACGAAGGAAGTGGATGAGGAGGAGAAAGAGAAGATTCTAGAATCAACTACAACTACGACGACGACGACGCCGAGGTCAGTTATCATAATTCCTCGGAGCAAATCACAAGCAACATCAAGGAGAGTCATTCCGACGGATGGTACAATCTGTGCAGCGTCTGGTACAACTAGTACTAACTCGAACGTTGGGGTAGTGGAAAAGCACCTTCCGAATGGAGATCTTTACATGGGTAGCTTCTCCGGTAGTTCGCCTCACGGATCCGGAAAGTATTTGTGGAAAGATGGGTGTATGTATGAAGGGGAGTGGAAAAGAGGTAAAGCATCTGGTAAGGGTAAGTTTTCGTGGCCATCTGGAGCTACATTTGAAGGTGAATTTAAGTCGGGTCGTATGGAGGGTTCAGGTACCTTTATTGGATCCGATGGGGATATGTACAAGGGTTCATGGTCCGGTGATCGGAAACATGGGTATGGACAGAAACACTATAGCAATGGGGATTACTATGAAGGGCTCTGGAAAAGGAATTTACAAGATGGACAAGGAAGATATGTTTGGAAGAATGGAAACGAGTATGTTGGTGAATGGAAAACTGGGGATATTCATGGTAGAGGTGTTTTGATTTGGGCAAATGGAAATAGGTATGATGGAAATTGGGAAGCTGGTGGTCCTAAAGGTCATGGGGTTTTCACTTGGCCTGATGGGAGTTGTTATATTGGGTGTTGGAGTAAAGATGC